>JAOTQR010000100.1:24487193-24499817 GCA_025774065.1 Solanum ossicruentum | reverse complement strand
TAAAGCAAAATGACTCTTTAAACTGTCTGCGCTTCTTTCAATTGTGAAGTAGCAGTTAGTTAATGCAACTTTCGACATTCATCATGGGTCATCCGGAAACAGTCGCTCTATGTTTTTAAACATAGGGGTCAGGCTGCGTATATCCGACCCCCCTTACCCCGTAATGGGCGGGAGCCTTTGAGGCACTGGGGTAATGTTGTTGTTTTCAATTCCAATAGGCAAGTTTATTATCATAAAATTTAAAAGTCTTTTTTTTATTTCTAAACTTGATGCTAACTCAAATTAAGAACTTTTGAACGTCGTGATAATTCAAATATCTAAAATGAAATGAACGTAGTATACATACTTACAAATTATAAGAAAACTAAATGTCAATCAGAGTTGGTTGGGGAATGAGTTATAACTCATTGTTTCGCCAACTTATTTAAGCGGACTAACCAATCTAAATTCGACTCAACTTATCCATTTAATTATAAATAACGATTAGCCATAAGACGAGGCTGACTGGCCATGCCAGCAGTAAAAAGAAAGAGAGTCACTGAAAAGCAGGAAACAAGGCCCCTGGTTTACTGCCAAAAAGAGTCTAGTGGGAGCAGCAAGCCTATAAACTTCAACCAAATATAATTATATATTATATATAATAAACTGATGAAATTGAGGCATGTTTGTTTTTTTATAGTATAAGTTCCCAAAACAACTAGTAATTCTCAAAATCAAAAAATGGAAGAACGTTCAACTTCATTCAACAATGCAAAAGCCAAAGCCAGAATAACAAGAAAAAAGACTTTGAAAGATAAAAGAGCTAAGTTGTATATTATTCGCCGATGTTTATACATGCTACTTTGCTGGAGGGAACGTGTCGATTAGAATGACTGTATTGAGGAATTCTACGTGCAACGGAGTCTACCAAAAGTTCGAGTTAGATTGGAGGAAGTGGATGCATTTTTAACATCCATGTATTTACGAAAAAAGGACAAGCTCGATACACTAAAAGCTTCGACTATACGCGAAGTCAAAGGAAAAGTTCAATCACAAGGATCTATCGTAAACAGTCGTATCCTTCTATTTACTCCATTTTTCTAGTTGGGCTGAATTTTGTAATGTAAGCAATAGGGAGAGTACTGCTAATCCAAGCACTATAACTTCACCCCAAGTGTGAGTGTGTATTTTAGTCATGTAAAATATTTTGTATCTTATTTTTGCATCAAACTCCTGTTGTTTTTTAAGTTTTAGCTTGAAAATTGATTGCCTGGCCAAGTTTTAAGGAGTAACAAATTGTTTTTTTAAAAAAGAAATAAATAGTTTTCCTCTTGAAAGTACTTTTTGAAAAGACCCTCTAAAATTTGGTCAAATACATAATTGTTTCTCAAATGTGTTTTTAGAAATTTACTGAACTTACAAAAATACTTATAAAAAAATAAATTAATTATAGAAGCACGGTCAAGCAAGCTATAATATTTGAACCAACAAATTATGTGTGATAATCAGTTTGACATCCCATAATGATTATTTTTCTATTTTTTTATTGAACGTTCCGAACTTGTCTTGAGATCTCGATTAAACTCAAACTCTACACTACAAAATTCATTTAGAAGTGAGTTTCCAACAAAATTTTCTCCATACCTATGGAATAGTCCTTGCTCATAAGAAAGCAGAGCAAGGCCAATTTATTTTGGAAGCCAGTGAAGTTAGTTCAGTGACTGAAAATTGGTAATGACTCATCATTATTACTTGTAGATTGATTTTCTAAAGAATAATATTCACAAACCTCTAATTTCAGTTACAAAGCTCCTAAACAAGAGCTTTGCAAACCATTAAAGACCAATGTAGGAAATCCTACATGCAAAAAATAGAGTTTGTCATTCCCTCCGTCCCATATTAATTGTATGTTACTTGTCAATTTAAAAAACACTCTTGTTAGATCGAGTAAAATCGCATTAGAGCTTCTAAATAAAATGGTAAAGTTTTAGCTATACCCTCGAGTGGAAGCTTCATCCTGTGACTAGAATGATATTTCCTAGTTGAAATCATAGTACCCTCCCACGGTACTGACCAGGGTTCGCTTCCCCGGATGCGCAGTTTCTCTTCCTTTGGTTTTTCCTCCATTTTCCCGATTTTTGTCACCGCCTTTAACGACGGAATTGGAAATATACGTTGATTGTCTGGTAGTTATATACACTATGACTCACAAGCCTTAATTCATTTGAACCAAATTGTCGTAATAATCACATTTTTTTGGTTTGATCGATTTGTCTGACATATATTGAAAAGACAATAACCAAAGTTGATCGAACCAACAAATCTGCCTAATTTGGACAGTGTAAATAGAAATACTTAGTAGCAGAGAAATCATATCTTTTGAGAAAATTTAACAAAATTCAGCTGGTTGATAACATTTTCGACAAAAGCTTCTATCGAATATGTGGTGTCTCTGCATATACAGTAGGGGTCTAATATTAGTTCATCAACTTCAAAAAGCTGTAGTCTTTGTTAGGACTGTTTAGGATGATTGCAGCATTTTCTTGTAATCTTGGAATGTCCCGTCAAAAGGCGTCACCCTGCCCTGAGAGACGGCCCAGAGTTGATCAACACTACCAGATATTAAATGTTCATCGTGACTGACCTGTAAATAACATCATGTAGCGGCAGCATTAACCACCAGCAAAACCAAAATATGTTCCCATTTAGCCAAAAAATAATTGACAGAAGTTTCATAATACCATCAGAACGCCTCCTTGGAACAGGACAAGACCTTGTATCAAAGCCTCCACAGCGTCCAGATCCTGCATAGAGCTCGATTAGAAACTTGCATATATAGCAGATAGAGGAAACGCATATGCCAGAAGCTTTGGATAAACAAAAACTAAGTAAAATCCTTTGGTGTAGCTGTTGAGATTAAATGCCATCATGCAAAAAGAGTGAAACCAAATCAGGCCCTTCCTAAACCCACACATGCATCAGTAAAAAATTCGGGCTTTCAGTGCATCTGAGGAAAGGCTGCAAGCTTCCACTTTTTACTTCCACAATGTTATAGGCAACAAAAAGACATTAAAATCACGGATGTAATGAAAAAAAATGGTTAATAAGAAACTAAAAAACAAATACAACTTACCAAGTGATTTGATGGCTCATCAAGAAGTAATATGTGAGGTTTCTTGAAAGTTATCTTGGCAAATGCAACTCTGCTTTTTTGACCACCTGAGATCCCATCAATCAATCCATAATGTGGAATATAAGTTATTTTTGTACCACAACTCTCAACTCCAAATGATAACATATAACAGAAGGCGGAACTGAATCATTGTGAATTGTGATCTAAACCAGAAAAACAAGTCGAATGCTAACATACCAGACAAAGTGTACATGGGCTGAAGAGCAAGATTTCCAGTGATACCAAATGAACCGAGATGACCACGTAATTTTTGTTCAGGCACTCCCTGCACGAAGCCAGAGCAAGGTTATAACATTAAAAGAGATAATTTGCAGATCCAGTCTTGCAATATCAGATGTACGAGAGCAATTAAACATTTAAATATATCTTATTCAGAAGTTCAGACACAAAAAAATCCAGAAAATCCAACTGCTAAACCCACCTTTTTAGAGAACGTATTACACACATGTTTTAGAATTTACAAGAAATATCGCCATCAATTAGGAGAACTTACTGGAAAGCAACGCATCATATATAAGAGAGGATTTGAAGACAGATCCAGCCCATCAACGTGATGCTGACTAAATACAGCAATGCGGACCTGAACAAAAAGAGAAGTACGTTTAGAATGCATAAAACCAAGTAACTGAATAGAGCAAAATGAGACATTTTCCTGCACGAATGATTATAAGCTCAAAAGATAACCACTAGCATTTGCTCATATAGAATTGTTAGTCTATAGACTTTTACTATCTAAAAGGTGACAGGAATTGTAATGAGAGAATGCTAGAAAATGGCTGAAACATAAATTGATCAGACAATATGGTACACTATGAAAAGTTGGTGAATATATACGTTAATGACAGAACTAGTACATATTGGAAGTGATTAAAAAGAACTCACAAAATCTTGTACGTCTTTGGCAAATAAAAGCTTACCTTAGCAGAGCGGAAAACAGTCCCTGATATTGGTTGAAGCTCCCCAGATATAAGCTTAAGTATTGTTGACTTCCCAATACCATTAGGACCAACCACTGGAAAATACATACGGTGAGACAAGGTCCATGATATATAGAACAGAAAAAACGACTAAAAAAAAACAATATAGATGCACATGCCAAAGCCACATGCTACCAAATTCACAAATAGAGAGATCTAATTTTATTTTCCAATAAGAAATAATCAACATCAAATGCAGAAAGACATATTTCTGATCAGAGGATACGTACAGTTCACAAAGATTTGCAACAATTAAGGAAACTTTAAAATACTTGATTGTTCGGCAATAAAGGTCTTACTTGCTACTCTGCTATCCAAATCTATTCCAAAATTCAAATTTTTGAACAATATTGGGCCCCCAGGATATCCAAAGGATGCATCACTGCATTAGTTACAACAAGGTAAAGAATTTAATTAGCTGAGATTTGCTGTCTGACAAGAGATCACGAGAATGTCGTAGCCACAGATAACGAGATGCTCAACCTGAAACTTATAATAGGAGCGCCAGGTCTATCATCGGGAGAAGGGAACTCAAACTTGTAGCTGCATACAGCATACACAAAATAACCATGAGTTCATACAATTAAAAATGCAACACGACAGAGATCGGAATTTTATACATTCAGTTGATAATATGTTAAACACCATCAGTGAGTTAAAATAACAGAAATATATCGGAGCAATGTGTTAAAGGAATGAATGCGCACTCAGGATCATTGATGACTTCATCCACGCGACCTATTCGTTCCAGCGCCTGTAAAATTCAAGAAAAACCATTGAGGTACTGATCATGGCATGCTAGGGCATCAAAAGTGGACGTAGTTAAATTATTAAAACAATTGGATCCAGCAACTCTTTATATCACTTTGAAACAACAACAACTGGAAACAGACAAAATATAAACAAGCAGCAATGAATGAATACCTTAATTCTAGATTGAACAAGAGATGCACGCTTAGCATTGTACCGGAACTTATCAATAAAGGTCTGCAAAACATTATAACCGAAAAATATATCAAAGTATTAAACAGCTAGACAAGAAATCTACTAATCTGTTTGCAATAGTCTACCAATAAAAGTTAATCTAATTGGGAAAGACCTGCATATGGGCCCTTGTACGTTCATTTGCCTCGAATGCCTTCTGTTGATTCTTAAGCTGTTCTTCTCGTGTCCTTTCGAATGTATCATAGTCTCCTTTAAAGGTACTCAATTTCTGATTTTGTAGATGGATAATATCTGTAACTACCTGAGAAAAGAAGCAAATATAAGTTCACGAGATGTAAGAACAAACATCAACATCTAGACATACTGAACCCAACTATTGTTTTAGGTCAGAGAAGAAAACACATACACTATTCAAGAACTCTCTAGCATGAGAGACAACTATAAATGTCTTTGGCCACTTCACCAGGTAACTTTCCAGCCATAAGACAGCATGCAGATCAAGATGATTCTGCAAGGGAATAAAAACATAATCTCTATGATATTCTGCATGCAAAAGAAAACACAAGTTCATTGTTTGAATAGATCTACATCCCCACGAAGAAATAACACACCGTGGGTTCATCAAGCAACAACAGATCAGGTTCAATGAACAATGCCCGAGCAAGAGCTATTCTCATTCTCCATCCTCCAGAAAATGTTTTAGTCGCTCTCTTTTGCATTTCTGGAGAGAAGCTCAAACCCTGGAAGTAATAGCCATCAAAGAGAACCAGACTATTCATTATAACTGGCGTGAACACAAACAACCAACAGGCAAAACATCATAAGAAAAACTGAGGTGGAGAAGCATCCTCTTGAAGCACGCCAAGACTAAGACTAGAGCCGTTAAAATGGGCTTAGGCCGTGGAGCCAGCCCAATCCAACCTGTTACTGGGATAGGGTTGGGATAAATTTTTTTAACCCCATTAAAAAAAATAGGACTTAATGCCCAACCCAAATAAACCCTTGGCCCTTGAGGTTTGACCGAGACAGGGCCAGGGTCAGCCATGGGCCAAAAGAATATAGCTAAATTGAATTAAAATAATTAAATTGAATTAAAATAACAAAAGTTGCATGTCGTAGTAATTTTTTGATATACAAGTTTATTTTTCCAAATTTTACGATATGAGATTGTAATTGAAAGCACCACTAATCGTATGTATAATGTATTATGATTATAATTATGATGTAGTTACGTATAATTTTGTTAGACGTGTTAAAAACTTAATATATTGACAGAATTTTAAATTTGAAAAGAAAGAAAGAAGGACTAGCCCGCCCCAGCCCACCTTCCTTCTGGGGTTGGGTTGGGTAGACCATTTCTGGGCCCTTTCAGAAGAAGGACTAGCCTGCCCTAGCCCATCAAATTCCTTGGCCTGTGAGACTTGGATTGGGTGGAGCTGGGCTGGCCTGCCGCACTTTGACAACTCTAACTACGGCAGAATCAAACCCAGCCTCTTGAAAACGATTTCCAACTTTCGATTGCCAAAGAGAGATTGACTTCTAGCATCTTCTCCCATTCACAACTTTCAGTTTAGGATATTAGTACACAGACCCATAGCTTAAATGTATAAAGAATCTAATGAAGTTACGGAAGCCTGAATCTATACAAATATAAGAAAACACAACATCTATTCTGTAAATAGAAGCATAAAACGAAATGACAACATTACATTATCAGAAAAAAATAATCTCAATAGACAACTTAAACTCTAAGGAGAGGCCAAAACAGCAAGATAGTTCGGAAAATGTAAAGTTAGGACAGAAGCTAAGACAGCTTAAACTCAAGGAGAGGCACAAACAGCAAGATTCGCTTGAGGACCAGCATCCACACTTTTGAGCCATATCCAGAACACATTCCTTGGACAGAGTAAGCGGAAGCATACTTCTAGTAGCAAGGAAAGGAGAGGAACAGGTATCTCAGGTACATGAATTAGTAGGTGTCAATCTTGCTCATACATTATAAGTTAACATGTGCAGTTTGTTTCTGATATACAGCATTTGTGTGCAGTATTATAAATCAAATGCAAACTCTGCTTTAATTAAATGTACTGCATAAATTGACTATACTTTATTTTCATATAGCATATGATTTTTCGGTAAAAAAAGCATCAAGAAGATACATAAAGTGAACAAACTTTCTCAACGGTTACTGAGAGACTGATGTGCTCAAAAGCTTGCAAGTCGAATTACTAGGCAAAGTCAAACTAACCGATAGTATAGTTGCTGCACGTGACTCAGCTGAGTAAGCATCAATGAAGTCAAGTCTTTTGTATATCTCTTCAAGCCTTTTTGCTTGGGAATCTTTGTCGATCCCCCCATTCAACTTATCACTCTTCGCAGATTCTCCTTCTAAGTCAGTCACTCTCTAGAAAATCATAAAAAGCCAAGGAATGGAGATATACTTGATCCCACGAGAACAAATTACAAAGGAATATTAAAAAATAGACAGTATAATATGACACTAAAACTTAGCCATTGAACTGTTTCTAACCTGTAATTCAAGTAGACGAGCCTCTTCTTCCAAAAGTTGGGTTCTCTCAATATCAGTGTTGAGAATACATTGCAAAACCGAGGTATTATCACCAACCACTTCTTGCTCAACATGCAATATCTGGCAGTTCTTGGGAATACCATCGATAGCATGCATAGCCATGTGCCTTAGGAGAGTGGTTTTCCCTGTACCATTTCTTCCAATAAGACCTGCACCCAAATTAGAGATTCAATTAAGGCTGTGGGTGCATGACACTTAAATACCAATTTCAAACAAAAAGAGGAAGTGAATTATGGCGCTGGCTATAGGTTTTTTTTTTTTTTGGGAGAAAGCAATAAATTTAATAAATAAAGAGAAAAAAATGCCAACATACACTGGCTATGGACTATGTTGTCTTCTCCGGTTAGAACAAGTCATCTGGTTAATGTTCATAACTTGCTTCCAATCCCATTGATTTCTACTTAAAAGTTGATTTTCATAGACTATACTGTTTGACTATATATATTCCCCCAAGTTTCACCCCCTTAACATTTTTATGCCTATTCGTATATTCCAGTCTTCTTCCCAGTGACAAAACAACAGATTCTAGTAACAATGTAATAGGGATTGTTTGGTAGAGTGTACAAAAATAGTACATGAATAGATCAATAGAATGTATTAGTAACACTGGGATTAGTAATGCTGAGATTAGTTCGAGAGATTATTTCTTACCCACTGTTTGGTTTGGTTTGGTTTATTAAGGGCAATTATGCTTTCAACTATACTTTTCCATGTGTTAATAGCCCTTGTATTGCTAAAATAATGATTTGCTATGTATTAGTTATACAACTTATAATACTGAACAGGGTATATAACAAATAAGGCTGAAAATGTTACAAAACAAAGGATTAAATAATACCATGACTAATACATGTATTAGAGATCTGTTACATCCTACCAGACGACCCCTAAATGTTTATCAGGATAGAGAGATACTCGCACCCTCCAGAAAAAATGGCATATTCTCCTTTTAGCCCAACCCAATATTCTTCATTTCTCCCGTTGATGCCAAAATTTTCTCCCTCCAACACTTCTAAATGGATGAATATAAACTAGGTCTATCTTGTATTATATCCGATGTGATGTGAATTTCCGACTAACTTTCCAACTTCTCAAATTCCAAACTATCAATTTTAACATTCTTTTAGATAAGTGCTATCAATTTAAATAGTAATTGAATTATTTCTATATACTAACATGTTCAAAGATGTCTTGGTTCAACTCCGGAGAAGTGGACAATTCTTTCAGTACTACCTAAGTACTGGTTATAATACATCAATTTAAATAGTAATTGAATTATTTCTATATACTAACATGTTCAAAGATGTCTTGGTTCAACTCCGGAAAAGTGGACAATTCTTTCAGTACTACCTAAGTACTGGTAATAATACAAATCGTTACCTTCTCAAAAAAAAAAAGTGGACAATTCTTATTGGCAAGGAGTAATGCCATATAGATGGGATACAAACTACTTGATATTAAGAGATATAAGAAAACGTAAAATCAAACTACATGTGAATTGAGTTTTCATCTATTTTTTCAATAAGATAATAAGCATACCATAGTGTCTTCCATAAGAAAGTGTGACAGAACCATCGACAATAAGATCACGACCACCAACAGATATATTGAAATTTTCCATATGGATATCCTTAACAGTTGGTCCATCACCCTGACCATCGTGATTCACATACACTAAAGGCATACCAGCCTTCACTTCTTCCACTTCTTTCAAGTGTTCCTGGTATTCTGCCTGCAGAATCAAGCCATACAGATTAGAAAAATGAAGGAGTAAACCAGCCACTTTCATCTTATCTTGTTCCCCCTTCTTTTCATCCACGTGGCAGAAAGGAGAGATTTACAATTTTTTAAGCAGTAATAGGAGAAGGATTACATTTATTATGTCTCATAACATCATGAGGACAACCATTTTCCAACAAAAGAAGTGTCACACACATACACGCCTCATTAAAATAATAAATGGAAACTCAGTGAAGTGTCAAGTCAACTCAGTATAGTTCATAAACAATAAGAGTTGGCTTCCCAACATATTTAAGAACCAATATTTGTCAAACAGGTTCATTCTGATTATTGTCAAGATTATAATTTTCTCCCTTACCTCTCTCAGGCGTTCCTCTTTCCTCTTCCTTCTTTCGATCTTAATCTTGTCACGTTCTGTGAGCAAAGGACCATCAACTGGTTCTGGCTTTTTATTCTTCGGAGCTTCCTCTTCATCCATTCCATCAAACATTCTCAACGGCATCTTTAAGCTTCTAACTGTCGGTTGGGGTTTAGCCAATTCATGCTTCTCTAACTTCTCAGACAACTTGCTACAAACCTGTCATAGTTGGACAAATTCACTCTTTATGCTGCTGAAGATTGATTGCAGACAATTCAAATCTATAAACACAAGGATGCAACAAAGATCTACATAGAGGTGTCTAATAACCACAGTAATAATGCTTGTATAACCAAAAATTCTGGTTGTCACAAATTACTAATAATTTTGTTCGCCATATCATACTTGAAAACTTTTCACTTCACAAATTGCTCTATACCGAGTGTTATTCACCCATTCCTAGGTCCCTTTAAATGGCTATTTATTTCTCTGGTTTAAGAAGTCCTCTATTTACAAATGAGCTAATACTAAATTAATTCAACTGACAGCACCTCAGTCCAAAATAAGGTAATTCAGTATCTATTTCATACCAAATCAATCAGATTCTACTTCACTTATAAATGATTTGCCTTTACATAATCCTTGCTTCATAAACCTAAGCTAATAATCAGTAAACTTTTAAGTCCAAATTTTATTCATCAAAACTTGTCCCTGACTACGGTACCAAGAACTTTTGGAATGTTTTCTCCTTGTCTAGACTAGCTTGCATCATGCCTGACAGTATCAAGGAAGCTCATGAGAGTTAGTGCTCTTGGAGAGTTGGAAAATCCATCAAAAGATTACGGCAAATGGTGCCTTCTTCTATTTTTGGTTGGAATACGTGAGATCCCAGAAACTTCGATGGGATTTCAACTCCAATTCATGTTCTAGGAGCAAAATGTTTACTTAGTACTCTTTGATTAGCTAGATTAGGGCCCTGTAAGTAGTTGTGATTATTTTATGGTATGTCTACGCCCCTTGGTGTTAATTTATACTTTAGACAAGTTTTGTCTTCTTGAGCAATCACATTCACTCACTCTTTTGTAGAAGTTGATGCATCTGCTTGATGCCTTTAAATAAACAATAATATTCAATTTTTTATTTGTTGAAACCCAGAATATTGAGCAGGTCTGTAGTGAGATTTAAAACCACCAGAAGTGATAAATCCAACATTTACGCTTAGAAATTTAGCTAGTTTTACTCAAGTTTCTATAAACATTTAACGTTTTACTCAAGTTTCCCGTATAAACATCATATGGAGTGATTCAGTAGCTGGGAAGGGGCCTAGGCAAACTTCTTTCCAAAGTCCATCTAGAAAAGAATGGTAGTTTCCTATATCCTAGAGGATTTAACTTTAAACTTCTAATTTTTCCACTCTTAAATGTGAGATAATTAGTAGTCACGCAAATATCTATGGGTTATTTAGACCATACTTGTATTCATCCAAACTATTAACAGTGCAATAATCACATCATTTAGAATCATTTGGGCAAGCGGTGCACTACAGCTCCCCTATGTGCAGGGTCTGGGATCATTCAGAATCAATTCAACATAACAAATTTCGAGCAGAAAATATCAAAATTAGCAAAAGCAATAATGAAATTGAGCATGGAATAGAAGTATTAATACCGCACGACATTCAGAGAAATCAGTAACGCAACCAGAATCGACAAGTAGCTCTCCCAGAGCTTCAAAAGCACCTTCACCGTCGAGTCCAAAATCGAAATCCTCATCGGCGACGACATTGATAATATAGTCGATAATAGGCTTATCTACATCTTGAGCTCGTCTCCCTAGGACTTCGTGTACAGCGTTGCTCGCGACTTCCGTCATCTTCGCTCTCCACTTTCCACCGTCTGCCGGTGATGGAGAAGATGAACCGGAATGAAAGGGAAAATGGGCTGTGGACCGGGTTGCAGATGCAGTGTGAGGCGGCTCCGGTCTTGTAGATGCTCTATTTGTGAGAAATTGAGAATTCTGGCGAAGCCTCAAAATTGGGCCAAAGAGAAATTACACAAATTTCTCAATTATTTATTTTTATTGTCGAAAAAGAAAAAAGAAATTTCATAAATAACCTAAATTAGCTATCCATAAAACAAAATTACTTTCAATAAAATAGTCATATAATATATTGATATATTTTATAGTTATTAAAAGTTTCGTATGGCATTTTTATTGTATGATATTTGTCTTGCTTGGTCTTGAATTTGCGTATTATGATATTTTTAATGCTTGGTATTGAATTTATATATTATGGTAAAATATTTGCGATTGGATTTGTATGTTATGGTATTTTAAATGCTTGGTCTTGGATTGTATGTTCTTGTATATATTCTTTGGTAGAGTTAAAGTCTATATCATTCACACTAGTATGTACTGGTATTGATGCGTTTGCGTTTGCGTTTGCATATGGACTTTCACGGGCTAAAAGGTTTTATGTAAAGTTAAAGTCTATAGCATTTACACACATATATACTGGTTTACTGATGCGTTTGCATTTGTATATGAATTTTCGTAAGGTTAGTTATATATTAAAAAAAATATATGCATTATTGATATAATGAAGTATCAATAAACTATATGTAATGATCTGTTGTTAAAAAAAAACATTTCTTAAATTAATCGATTTAAGTGCTTCAAAAAGCACTTGACCGTCATTTTTTTTATTTAAAGTGCATATAGCACTTCTTGGTGCTTACAGCACTTGTTGCTTTGTTTAAAAAAAATAATAAAATAAAATAATATATAATAATAATAAATTAATATTTTGGGGGGACAATGAATGGTTGGCTGCTTTAAAAAA
>JAOTQR010000100.1:24458035-24487093 GCA_025774065.1 Solanum ossicruentum | reverse complement strand
CACGTGACAACCAATCCTTGGGTGGAATTTAAGTTTATGGAAATTTCTCAGTTTTAATTATTTACTTTAGTTAAATGCTTCCGCACATTATATTTATTATCCCTTGAATTAAAGCTGGCTTGCTATGGTGGGTTTTTGAGCAAGTGCCATCACGCCAAATTTTGGGTTGTGACACTATACAACAACAACAACATTATCCCAGTGCCTCAAAGGCTCCCGTCCATTGCGGGGTAAAGGGGGATCGGATATATGTAGTCTGACCCCTATGTTTAAAAACATAAAGCAACTGTTTCTGGATGACCCATGATAAATGTCGAAAGTTGCATTGACTAACTGCTACTTCACAATTGAAAAGAAGCGCAGACAATTTAAAGAGTCATTTTGCTTTATTGCATCATACCCAAAGCAAAAAAAATAGTGAAATTTTTGGCTCCATCCGAGATTGATGGAAAAGTATCAATAAACTATACATTTATATATATATATTGTTGATGCAATAAAATATATTTATAAATCAATTTTTTTCAAAATCAACCAAGTCAAATCTCTTCCAAATAATTTCAAAATTTAAATAAGAGCTTCTTTTAATGTTTTGAATCTTTTAATATTTTATTCACTTAAAATGAGTCATGTTTGCGCCACACCAAATTTTAATATCGAATTTTGAACATGGAAGAAATAGAAAGAAAGTGGAGAAGAAGCAACGAAGAATTGAGAAAGAAAAAAAGGAAGGAAGAGAAGAAGAACTTGTTAATGGGCTGAAGAGCAAAAAAAAAAGTAACGACCTGTGAAGACTATTTTGAGAATTTCTCCTCGTGTTTTCTTAAAATATCTTTCTCGTAAAAATTTAGTGGGTATTTTGTATTATTTGATAACTAAAATTATTTTGGATAAATATAGATAATTAATATAAGTGATGTATTAAACATTAATTTGTTTAAAATTCTACAACACTTGGTACTTGCATCTTTAAAAATCAGCTAGTGGAGTACCTTAAACTCTATTAAGGGGAGGAGATGTGATCATGAGACTAGTTGAATTAATAACCATAGGATTGCGACTAGTTGAATTAGTAACCATAGGATTGATATCTCATGAGCATGTTGAGTCCTGGGAGGAATATTGACCACCACATTGAGTACGAGTAAGTCCAATTTGAACTCAATAACTACACCACTAGTGTAGGAGGGGATTGGACCTCAAAATCAGATATTTCCCTATTGTCCCAAAAAGAGGACTTGATGTATTTGATTGTGGATCCGCTGATGAGATGTCGTTTCCCTAGCAAGGTATTGGACTTGATGTTATTTTGACTAGTTGCTTTCAAACTAGTCTTTTCCGTTGAAATGATAGATTAGTTGATCTTTGACCCTACACCGTTGTTTAGATTATTATCTTCTATTGAGCTATTCTTGATTGTTGATGTCTTGCACTGTTAGATTGTAATTGAATGATTGTGATGAGTCTTAGTGGTTCACGTGGGGACAAACAATAGCCTTGAGTTTCAACCACGCTAAGGGCACCCTCCCCAGATATCACAATAAGTTGTTAAATATTTTAGTAATTGTTATATTCCGAAGACTTTAAGAGTTAAAATAGTTTTTTAAATTTAGTTATTTGATAATCTAATTAATTTGAGTTTTAAATATCTAGCACAATATTTTTTACAAAATTAATAATAAAACATGATTAATTTAAATTAAAATATACTAGATAAATTAAGAAATAAAATAACAATAAATTTAATTGCCTATAAACATTTTTGAAAATATATGCATGATAATTACTTTATACTACTATTAATAAGAACGATTGTCAACAAATTATCAGGAAAATTTCAATTAATTCGGACAATTAATACATAATTATTTATATTTACACTCGCTTCTCACTGGAAAACGCCATTAATATTTTACGTCAGATTTGTTCAGCTCTCTTGTTCATCTCTTCCCAGGTATGTATGTATGTTCTCCTTCGTATTTTCGGTTTACTATCTGGCGTTCTTAGTTTAATCTGTTGAATTTATTTCTTCTCTGAGCGATTTGGCGTCTTTGGATGTATATGTCTTCGTATTTGAGCTTCGTTTATCTCATGCATGATGTATCCTTGTGCGTTTGAACTGAATTTGGGGCTTTTTGCTTCTTTCGGAGATTTGTACTTTTGAGACCTTATTTTTTTTGGGTATAAAGCCAAATTTATATGCATAGTGACATTTTGAAGCGAAATAGTTTAGCATCAAGGGTGATATTATGCTAGGTCATTTGATTAGGAAATGATGGCAGTTCTATTCAATTACAGGTTGATGCAGCAACATTAAAATCAAATAAACATAATTAGCCAAAATAGAGCAAGTTCTATCACATGGGTCTTGCCTTACAATCTCTTGTAGTGTAATTATATGTTTTTTGTTTTTCTCTTTTTGGCGTTTTTCTTGGATTGGTGCATAAATGCAAGGTAAGGTTGCGTACAATTGACCCTTGTTGTTGGGTCCTTCCTTGGATCTTGCACATAGCGTGAGCTTTAATGCGCTGAGCTTTAAATTTCTTCCCACTCGTGGGATTTCACTGGGTATGTTATTGTTGTTATTTTGTAAATAGTTTCCTCTGCTGCAGGAGCGTCCGTGGTGGTCAGTTATCATGGGTGAACCAGGAAAACATAGAATCTTAATGGTCTCAGATTTTTTCTATCCCAATTTTGGTGGTGTGGAGAATCATATATACTATCTATCACAATGCTTGATTAAAGAAGGCCACAAGGTCAGTAACCACATTCCCCTGTCTTTAAGGGGGTTCTTGATTGAATAGGATTGATAAGAGATTAATTATTGATAGTATACTTTGTCTACCTGGAAGGGACTTAGTTTTGATCTGCAAAAGTAAAAAATTGTCAAAAGTGAGTGATCGAGAGAGATATAAGAGTTTGTTTTGTTATAATCAGATACTTTTTTATGTTGTTCCTTTGTATAAATTTCAGGTGGTAGTTATGACTCATGCTTATCAGAATCGTTCTGGAGTAAGATATATGACAAATGGCCTGAAAATTTATTATGTCCCATGGAAGCCGTTTCTCATGCAAAACACATTGCCAACCTTCTTTGGAACACTTTCAATTACGAGGACAATTCTAATTAGGGAAAAGATATCGCTGGTACATGGACATCAAGCCTTCTCAACCTTATGTCATGAAGCTCTAATGCATGCTCGCACTATGGGTTACAAAGTTGTATTCACGGATCATTCTCTCTATGGGTTTTCAGATGTTGGAAGTATTCACATGAATAAGGTGCTACAGTTTACTCTAGCCGATGTAACTCAGGCTATATGTGTTTCTCACACAAGCAAAGAGAATACAGTTTTAAGGTCTGGTCTGCCACCTGAAAAGGTTTATGTTATTCCAAATGCTGTGGACACGGCCATGTTTACACCTGCTCCAGAGCGACTCAGCAGAGATGAAATTGTTATTGTTGTGCTAAGTAGGTTAGTTTATAGGAAAGGAGCAGATTTACTCGTTGAAGTGATCCCTGAAGTATGCCGTTTGCATCCCAATGTAAGTGTTCTTCATGATCATGGTCTTCGTTACAAAACTAGTCTATGGAATAAAACCTTGTTTATGAATTCTGAACTTTGCAATCCTAAGGTTCGCTTCATTATTGGAGGAGATGGACCCAAACGAGTGCGTCTGGAAGAAATGAGGGAAAAACACTCTCTTCAGGACCGCGTTGATATGTTGGGGGCTGTCCCTCATGCTAAAGTACAGTCTGTACTAATAACTGGTCATATATTTTTGAACAGGTGTGAGACCTTCAAGTGTTGTCGTGTACACCCTACACTTGTATCATTTTATTCTTTGAAGTTCCTCTATTTAACATGTGTCTTAGTTTTCTTCTTGAAGCAATGCTATCTTGTCTGCTGGATTAGTTTTGACAGAAAAAAGAATGAGGCAGGTCTTTTATGCAATCATGAACTACATATTTCATCTTATTTGCTCAAACTCACATTCATTTTGTTGCTTGACTTGATGAATCTGTTCTGTTTTTTTCCTTAAATTCTTGAAAGCTTCTCCCTTTTTTGTTCGTTGGAATGTTTAGATGCTTTTCGTTCAATATTTTTCTTTACATAGGCAGTAGCTCTTTTGATTGGTGCTTTTGCAAAATGTCAATAACACAAATTACCAGACAAGAATCTGTTGGGCATTGGCCAGTGGAAACCACCTCTTCCCTTTTCTTTTTGCTACAAAAGACTTTGCAATGCAAAGTTTTTCCTTGTCTTGATACACAGTAAATGATGCTAGGTGCTTATTTCATACACCAAGTCTATGTTACTCCACTGAACTGTGATAATTGTTTGTACTGCAAAGTTCCCCTTATTTGGTTCACAAAACATGTTGCTTAATTCTTCACAGGTTTTTTGTAAGCATTTATTACGGCGATGTCTAAGCCACCTTGTACACCAGGTTTATGCTACTTATGACCGACGTAGATATCGGGTAATTGTGTCTACCAAGGTGGAGATGGATGATTAGAAATCAACCTTTTTTGCCTATGCTAGGATTTGAACCCTGATCTCCCATGATCCATCTCAGCTTCATTGACCGCTAGCCACACCTTGGTTTCAGCAGTCTGTAATAATTTACTGAAATGTGATGCTTAGTTGTTCTTTACCTATTTGTTGAATAGCTTTAATTGGATTTCTTCAATAAGTAAGCGTTTACAAAGATAAATGCCACCGGCCAATAGGAAAAGTAAGTGAAGAATTCAAACATCTTGAAGTGAAAGGAGTCCAGTTGGAGACTCCATTACGGAAGTGTTACTCTCATTAAGATCACGTACTCGATTTTGCATCCTCCTTGGTCTCTTTTTTTCCTCAGAAAAAAGAAGCAACATTGAGTATGTGAGCTTAATAAGATAGAGGAATCAACTATGTGACTCAGTTATACAAAAAAAAAATTCACATAGTTTATATTCAGCTGCAAATGTGAGATTGAAGTATGTCAAACCATGAATGCTGTGTGGCTTGTTAGAACTTGTCACAGCTGATAAGCTAAATTAGATTCATCGGTTTCAACCTTCCTTCCAGAATCATCAAAAATAATAAAGAAAACCAGTTTTCCACCTTTCCCTTTCTAATCCTCATTTATGATCTTGTTTCTTGCATTACTGTGCCAGTTCTTTAACAGAAGCATTTTGCATCGCTATATTGGAAGCTGCAAGTTGCGGATTATTAACAGTCAGCACACGTGTAGGAGGTGTTCCAGAGGCATGTCCATCATTCATTTCTCTTTGTTTGACTAGTTTACTCGTTGCCTCTACTCGTGTTCGTCGTTATTTATCATGTTTTGTACCCCCTGTCCAGGTTCTTCCAGATGATATGGTTGTTCTGGCTGTGCCAGATCCTACAACTATGGTCCATGCAATCACAAGGGCTATATATATGCTTCCTCAGATCGATCCACAAGATATGCACAATCGTGTAAGTACAACATTTCCTTTTGCTTAACCTTTTTCTTCAACTTTTCTTTTTGAGTGAGATAGCAAGGGTTGTTTAGTTTCATCTCTCTTGAGATGTATAAATAATCTTGTATCTTGGGTGAGATCAAAAGGAAATTGAGGTTAAGCTCTGTCTTTCATGGATGTCTTCCATTCTTGACCAAAGTAAAAATCTCGGGCCCATTCGCATGCGGGACCCTCACTCAAAGTCCCCTCATGCCCATCACCTTTTCTGCAGGCTGTCGCTTCTTTATCTTCTGCAAAAGCTGGTCCTGGGCATATGTCCTTCTCCTCTGAGAATCTTACGGTGACGGGAGCTTAGCACCACACCAGAATGGTGTAAGTGAACCCATCACACATTACTTCTACTTCTCTGGGATCGCCTCGGATTTTGATTCAGGCCCAGTGAAGGTGGTTCTAGAGAGAAGTCTCCTCATCTGTCTCGATAAACCTCCACATAGGTTGCTCGAACTTCAGCTTCTGCCAGATCCATTGACCTGTTAAGACATGTTCTGCTACTACTTTTGATGGGAGTTCAAACATGAAATGACCGTCATGGAATTCACTTTGACTTCTATTGTTAATTTCCAAAAATTATTAGCCCGTCTTCTTACATTGTTCAGACTGGGGTTCCATTTGCTTGGCTTTGGAATTTTCCTGGGGGTTCAAGCTGATGTATCTCCCACTTTCATTTTATTTGGGAGTACAACAAAAATCTGCAAAATGGTCCTTCATGTTCCACCTCTTTACTGTCCTTCCCTGTGCTTTTGAGGCTTCAATAAATACTGCAACTAACCGATGTATCTCCCACTTTCATTTTATTTGGGAGTACAACAAAAATCTGCAAAATGGTCCTTCATGTTCCACCTCTTTACTGTCCTTCCCTGTGCTTTTGAGGCTTCAATAAATACTGCAACTAACCATTTCAGGACTTTAATGCTAACTTTCACTCTTCTGATCAGGTTTCAACTGCTTTCCACCAATTCGACTACCTTGTGACTTCATCTTTACATCTCATCCACGTTGGTGGAGGAAATAGATTGTGGTCTCCTAATATGATTTTGGGTCATTCTCACCTCTTGAGCTAGCTTTTTGGGTTTAGTCAAGTACATAATCTGTCTGAGCAGTTCTGATTCCTTGTTTACCCAATTTTGGGCCCCCACATTATGTTGTCTGTGCTCTAGATGTCCAATTTCCTGGGAGCGGGCAGATGTCAAGGGTTCCATATTGGTGGAAGTATTGGGGATGTCTCCTTTTATAGTCTTGGCAATCCTCACCACGAGCTGGTCTTTTGGGTTGAGCTAGACCAAAAAATCCATTTCAATCGGTGGGTTCATCCTATGGCAGAATTTATGATAAAAAAGTTGCAGGGAGCTGGTTCAGGGTACAGTTTTAAACTATAATGTGAAAAAGTGGTCCCAAGGGTTTTTATTTTTAGAATTATGGCGATCATATCAGTTACTGACATTTGGTTTCTATTGTCAGGTGAAAAAACTTTATAGTTGGCATGATGTAGCCAGGAGGACAGAAATTGTTTACAACCGTGCTTTGAAATGCTCCAATCCACCTTTGCTAGATCGATTGTCAAGGTATGCTACTTCTCTGAAGGAAAAAATGGTTTGTCAAGGTATGTCATTACCCTAGAGAAAGAAACTGAGAACAGATACAATCAAATAGTTATGCTATTTCTCTTTTAGTAGTGAAAGATCCTCTTGTTATTGTATAGAATCTTAAATAGATATTGCTTGAGCAGAAAACTGTTGGCATTGAGTTTTTCTTTTTTGTGCGTAATTTGTGGTACAAGTAAGATCAGATAATTGTTAGCAAGTAAAAGTTCTCTGGATTCTTTTATCCTCCTTTCGATGTCTTAGATTGTGCATGAAAGGGTACACTAGGTTTACATGACAACTTCTAGGCCTTCAAGCAGCTGAACATGATTGTTTGTTCCTTTGGTGCCCCCAGACCGTGGGGAAGATTTCATCCTAGATTCAGTGCTCAACCTTGCAGGTCTTCAGGCAGTTGAACATTCATTTTGGGTTGTCATCTGTGTCGTTTATTAAGCAGTTATTGGCCATAGAGAGTTTGCACATGAATAAATGTTTCTTGCTGTTGATTAAACCTCCAAGTTAATTTTCCAGGTACCTTACTTGTGGCACTTGGGCCGGGAAATTATTTTGCATAGTTATGGTAGTAAATTTTTTGCTCTGGCGTCTCTTGCAACTATGGCAAGTATGTTTCCCACTCTAATGTACTGGCAAATTCATTTGGTTTCCTATTTCAGTTTCTTTTTTCCTAATAGACCTACCATAATTCTTTTTGATAACTATAAGCCTGACAAGGACATTGAGGTGGTACCTGACATTCAACTTCCAAAGTCCCTACATGAGGAAACACCATTTGGTTCCAGGACTGAAGAAAGCTTATGATTCCAGTGCTTTACCATCAGTGCGGCTCAGGGTCATTGACTATTAAACCGACGTGAATTAGGATTCAGGTAAAATGTTTTACATAGTATATCTTTCTTGAACTATTTCTCTAATCAATTCATTTACCCGAACTAATTGACCCTTCATTCACATCACTAAAAATTCTGAAACTTAAATTTTAAATCCGAGTTTCATATTTTTGTGTTAGACAAACAACAACAGGTTACATTGGAGAAAGTTGTTCAGAATGGTTTGGATCTTGGGTTTGATAGCACCAAGAAGGATTCTCGAAGCTATAGCAGCCTATGGTATGTTCAATTGGTTCTTATTTGGCGCGGCAGCACCAGTTCTTGCATTGCAACAGCCGAGACTTTCCCTAAGCAAGAACACATCAAACTCATTAACATAGCCACTGGGGGATGATGCCACCGACCAAAAGTTGTTAACTACACAACCTCAGAGTCATTGTAGGTTTCTCGTCATATGTTTGTTTAATCAATATCTGCCAGTTTCGTGGCAATGCTGGTTTGACATCTATAGGAGTTGTTCTGTATATGTGCTTGGGCTTTGAGTTTGATTGTGTTATGAAGAACAAAAAATTTGCTTGTACTAATTTTCTGGTGAATTTCTGTTGAATCATGTTACTTCTATTAACTGGCAATCTTATTTATTGTCCTCGACTTAATGATTTTGAAAAATATAATGAGAGGACGGTATTAATTAATAAAAATAAAATGATAAATTTATTACATCAATAATTATTTTTTTAATAAATATATCAAGTTAAAAGCGAATGAAAGGAATAGAACATTAGTCTAAGTTGAGGAGTGAGAAGGCTACAGACCGTCAAGTTTTTCTATTTTTCACTCTTTATCTTATTCTTCCAATATTTTTATACTGACACTAGGAAAAGAATTTGATCTCATTAGTTGGTGAATCCAACCTCTTATACATTTTTTCACAAATTTTGGAAAATGGCTTGTGAGATCAGAGGGAAAAGATCCACAATAAAAAATTGTATATAATTGGTTTTGCTTTATCTTATTCTTCCAAATCACAATTGGCAGTATTTGTGTGTGAAATTTTTTTACTTCATTTATTGGTGAATCCAACATTTTATATTTTGAGTTCACAAACTTTTGCCCTTGAAATAGACTCTTTTTTTTTTTTAATACTTTAGCAATTAAAATATTATCTACAGACAGACCTAAACTCTTTAGAAACTAAAACAGTATATATGTATGACTCAAAAAAATCATTCTTTTTTGCTACGAGACACAAAATGTATGTATACTGATAAAGGACAAGTCTAATGCACTAAATGTTCATTATGTGCCGAGTCCCGAAAAGATTTGATCAGAAAAATCTATTATATGCAGTAGTTCGGGAAAGGATCTTACCACGATGGTCTATCATATGCAATCTTATCTTACATTTCTATTGGAGATTTATTTCCAAAACTTTGAACTCGTGATCTCCCGATTACGTAGTAACAATTTTATCAGTTATTTTGAGGCTCTCATTCAAAACGTTGACTCAAAAAATTCTTTTTTTTTTCATGAGACACAAAATAAGGGTATAAATGTCAATGACCCCCACAATTGTGTGACACAAAAATTATTTCTTAGAAGAATCTATCAATCTTTCCTCATTTGCAACCAAAAATTCCAATTGAAAATCAAGGAATTGATGTGGTGACTGTGGAGTTGGACGTGTCAAAAAAGCTCCAAGTATCTCCCAAGACTTCAACTCTTAAACCCTTCAAACGGTGCGTCAAAGTTCAATCAAATTTCTACTTTTTTTTTAAAAAAATAATTTTCTTCGTATCAATTCATATCACAAAATCTATAAATACCAGCAAGTGAATTCTGTTTATATACACTTTGATTTTTTTTTCAGATTACAGAATTTGAGATGAGGCTATTGAAGGTAGCTACTTGTAATTTGAACCAATGGGCTATGGATTTTGACTGCAATTTGAGTAACATTAAGCAATCTATTGCGGAGGCTAAAGCTGCTGGAGCTATGATCAGGCTAGGACCTGAGCTTGAAATCACTGGATATGGTTGTGAAGATCATTTCCTGGAACTCGATACTGTTGCTCATGCGTAAGTTTTTCATTTTTTTTGGCTGAAATTGATAAATATGAAGCGTTTTCATCTATAAAAATGTAAACTTTACATGAAATTAGCTTAGATTAGAAAACAGATATCATGTGTTTGTGTTTTTGTGTCAATTTTTGAGACGAGTTTCCCGGAAACAGTCTCTCTCTGAGGTAGTGGTAAGGTCCGTATATTTTACCCTCTCCAGACCCGACTTGTAGACCCGACTTGTGACCCGACTTGTGAGATTCCATTGGATACGTTGATGTTGTTGTTGTTTGTGTTTTTGTCTCAATGAACAGAATACTTTCACCTCAGTGAGGAAATCAAATTACCATTTGAATAATTGAGTTCTTTTCCTTTATTTGTAATGTCTCTACAAACTTGCAGGTGGGACTGCTTAAAGGAATTACTGTTAGGTGATTGGACTGATGGTATATTATGTAGCTTTGGTATGCCTGTTATCAAAGATTCAGAGCGTTACAACTGTCAAGTGTTGTGCTTAAACAGAAAAATAATCATGATAAGGCCAAAGATGTGGCTTGCAAATGATGGCAACTATAGAGAACTCCGATGGTTTACGGCATGGAAACCAAAAGATCATCTTGAGGACTTCCATCTCCCAAGTGATGTTTCTGATGCTTTGTCTCAGACAACAGTTCCTTTTGGTTATGGTTATGTTCAGTTTCTAGACACGTATGTTACTGTGCTTCCAGTCATTATTATACCTTCATAGTATCTGTTTTTTTTTGCCTTTCTGTCTCTCTTTCTCTTGCTTGTATTATGTTATCTTTTGAGTAGTTTTGTGAGACTTCTTTATTTTTGCGAAGCGAAAAATGGAAAAGGATAAAATTCTTGATTGCAATGTGCTCATCTAGAAAAGGTAAATTGGAATAAGAGAAACAAAAACGAAAAATTCTCTGCCTAACTTAAATTCTTCTTTGTGGCCACATATCATGGGAGGGTTCTGTTACATAGAACACATTCCTGAATTTATCAATCAAGCAAATCATGCATGTATAATAATATATAAATTGTAGCTTATCGACTTTACCCACTATTTTATATGGTTTTAAGCTTCGCTCGGATATTGTTTTCAGAGCTGTTGCAGCTGAAGTTTGTGAAGAACTTTTTACTCCTCAACCTCCTCATGCTGAGCTTGCATTGAATGGTGTTGAAGTGTTTATGAATGCAAGCGGAAGTCATCATCAATTACGAAAGCTTGATCTTCGCAATCGTGCTTTTATAAGTGCCACACATACTCGAGGGGGAGTTTACATGTACAGTAATCACCAAGGGTGCGATGGTAGTCGTCTCTATTATGGTAAAAAGCCTGTGTTTTGTCTTCGCAATAATATTCCATATTAGTAATCTTATAAGCTGTATTTCTTAGCTTAGGTGATATGAAGATAATTGTTTTTAACTCACTTTGATAACCTGTTTTAGCAGTTTTATTATGAGTATTCATTATTCATTTACCTTTGGCAGATGGATGTTCTTGTGTTGTTGTAAACGGAGATATGGTAGCACAAGGTTCACAATTTTCTTTGAAGGATGTTGAAATGGTTTTTGCTCAAATTGATCTAGATGCGGTATGTTAGAATTTTGAACTCAACATTTAAAATGTTGTTATATAATATCATTAACTTGTTCCTCTTTTGCGAGTTGGTAAGTGGATGCCTAAGTCTTTTTGCAGTTACCAAACTAATACCAACAAATTGGATCAGATTATGGTGTAAATTTTAATCTAACTCAACTTCATAATCTGCATGTATTAATTGCTCGTCAATGTTTTTTAAGTACTGATTCCACATTGTTCTAGCTCAACTAATTTAAGGAAATCGATTACATTTTGATATGCCTGCGAATCGAGAGCCAAACCTTGATATGTGGAGTTTGTTTTATTGAACGAAATAACATAATTGTGTGAAATCTTTTGCTGCTGAAATCTCTGATGTTTTGTTAGTTTTCCATTTTGTTAAATGACAATGTTTCTTACTTCCCCTTATGTACCAGGTTGCGAGTCTCAGATCATCTATCAGCAGCTTTCAGGAGCAAGCAAGTTGTAAAGCTAAAGTTTCCAAAGTTTTTGTGCCTTACAAGCTTTGCCAACCTTTTAACCTCCAAATGTCACTTTCCAGTCCACTCAAGGTAAGTTGTTGCGCAAGGCCGATGGTTTGGAAACCAACATATGTTCATGGAATGACTGATCCCCATACTTTTTCTTGTTTAAAGAGCTCTGCTGAGCTAAATCATTATACACAAGCGCCTTCCCCCTTTCTCATAGATAGGTTTTGTTATATTTCTAGTCACAAGAAGCCATTATTAAGGTCTTCCAAATGTTTTTTTTTTTGTGCTTATTTGTTAAGATATTTGTGGACTGAACTTTTCAGTTGCGATTTTAGGCCGTTATTTTTATGTCTCTCAGGAGAAAGAGGGCCTCTCTTATGAAGTATGAGTTATTCATATTCCCTCTCTCTCTTCTCCTATCCTCCTGCCTGGTGGGGTTTGGGGGGGAGGGTTGTAGGCTTTAATTTTCTGATCATCTCCATTTCTGTTGATCTTTGATCACATGATTCTCTTTCAATCTGAAGGATATTCCACAACCTTGGCCAAAACTTAAAATGGGTTCACCCATCTACTGACAAAGGGTTGGGTTAAACTTCCACCTAGTTCTTTCTTGAATCTCTCAAAGCATATTATATTTCAGCTTTTTATATACTACGTTTAATTCTATCTTCTTTTGAGTTTTGTTGCATTTTAAGACATATATTTGAGTGTAATGTCTTGCGGATCCTTCCATTGCTTGATTAAGTTGGCTTGGTGAACTGCTTTCTGTTTCCAGATTAGATACCACTCTCCTGAGGAGGAAATAGCACTTGGACCTGCTTGCTGGCTGTGGGATTATCTGAGAAGAAGTGGTGCATCTGGTTTTCTGCTTCCACTTTCTGGTGGTGCTGATAGTTCCTCCGTTGCTGCTATAGTTGGTTCAATGTGCCAGCTTGTAGTAAAAGGTTTATTGAACTCCCTACCCTTCGAAACACATATTGTTGTGTTCTAGCTATTTTCCTGTAGTTGTATCTAGTCTTTGACATTCATATTGTTTTCATAGTATATAGGTTTTTCTGTAGTTTCAGAGTGCAGGATGAAAATGCCATCGTTATGTACCCCTATAGCTCTGGTAGTTTCTACATGAACGAATAGCCTCCAGTGGGAAATGATAGATGGTTGTTGTGCTGTTTGATTTCTCAAATTATACCTGGATCTAAATCTGGTGATTTCTTCTCTAAGAAAGAAGAAAAGTGAGTGTGGAGTTCTTCATTGTTAAAATTTACAAGTTCTGGAAGAATGATCGTTCACTTATAGGATCTTTGGATTTAACTTCCTGCGGCATTGCTGAACTGACAATGCTACAACATGGCCAAGTTTAGAGGATCCTTGATTTGTTGTATTCGTGGTCAAGATTCTGTTTCTGCTACAGATCAACTATTTTTCATCTAATGTTCTAGAGCTGTGAGCATTTTGTACGAGTACGGTCTTATTATTTGTGCATGTTGTCCAATACATGCACTATGTCTTCATTTATGTTGTGCTGATTGATAAATTGCATCATGCTGCTCGTAATATCTATATTTTTCATAAAAGTTCAAAGTAAATAGCATTGTTTTCTTTATAGTTAGATAAATGATGTCAATGCAGAAATTGCAAATGGCGACGAGCAGATTAAAGCAGATGCCATTCGAATTGGCCATTACACTGACGGTCAGTTTCCAACGGATAGCAAAGAATTTGCTAAACGAATCTTTTACACTGTTTTTATGGGATCTGAAAATAGGTAAGAATGTCAGCAAGTCCCATTATTCTATCCTTCAGATTTTCTGTTCTGATCTATAAGTATTCCTGGTTTCTTAATTGGCGTGGAATTGGAGCTCTAATTTTAGTTAACTTCTTTATATCTGCTTTTTAATTTTCTGTTGGATTTTTTTTTATTTGGCTGGCTTTGGGCAGCATACTTGTGGTACAGAACTGGGAGCCCTTTTAGTCCGACGATGACATACCCAGTGTCATCCCACAAGTGGGGTCTGGGGAGCCTTTAAGTAATCTTTAAAAATGTAGGGAAGTTGGACTTTGCAAATATGAGAATTCGGGTCATCATGAACTCTTGGCTGCGCTCGCTGTCATGCTACTGCCTGCAAAACCAAAGCTGATACCCTCCTCAGGAATTTTAGGGGTCAACCCTACCTATGTTTCATTCTTAAATAACTTTTTTACCTCTTATATCAAGGGAGTCAGTAGCAGTCCGAGAAGTACATATTTCCATGAGTCTAATGACACCTTTGCTTTTAACTTAAAGGGTTTAAATTTTGTGTTTCACTTTTATATGGTGGAGTAAATTAGAGTGAGAATGATCATCCCCAACTGAAGCAGATGATCAAATATAAGGTTTCATTCTTTTTCTACCGACTTATAGATGTCTTTTTCAATAGAGAACTCCGAGGGGCTTCTTCTCTCTTCTGGAGAACACTAACACTATTTTTCCAGGACTCTTATGTTTGAAAAAAGATCTATTTGAATTGATTATTGAGCCAAACTCGTGTTGTTAATGGTGTATGTGACAGTTCAGAAGCCACAACAACTCGGGCAAAGGTGTTGGCTGATGAGGTAGGATCATGGCATCTTAATGTGAGCATCGATGGAGTGGTTTCTTCGCTTATCTCTCTATTTCAAACACTCACTGGAAAGCGTCCACGCTACAAGGTACAATAGTTTGAAATAAATTTTACCATTATTTAATTATTGCGTCTATGTGTTTGCTTAACTGAAATCTTTAACCTCATGCTGTTTGGCCTACTATGAGTTGGTTGGACTGAGACACCCTGTCTGGAATAAAGAATAAGCTATTGCTTCACTGTGCAATCTTGACCTGATTCTTTTGTTTGCAGGTAGATGGGGGATCAAACATTGAAAATTTAGGGTTGCAAAACATTCAAGCTCGGGTCCGAATGGTCCTAGCATTCATGTTAGCATCTCTGCTTCCATGGGTCCATAACAAACCTGGTTTTTATCTGGTTTTGGGTAGCTCCAATGTGGATGAAGGGTTACGGGGTTACTTAACAAAGGTAGAAGAAAATTTTGTTGTTTTGCATATAGTGTCACTATTAACAGCATTTATCCTATAATAGCATCTCATTAACTGGGGATTTGGGGTTAGTACTGTTTGAATTGAGTTGCGGCTGGCTTGAACTCTCCTTCTATTTGTTTTTTTAATGCTTGGAGCATGTTAATAAAGAGATAGTAAAAATTTGCTTAATGATTTTCCTTTAATTGATCTCTCTTCTCTCTGACACATCCTGATGATAACTGTCTAACTTTGCAGTATGATTGTAGTTCAGCAGATATAAATCCAATTGGAAGTATCAGCAAGATGGATCTTCGATCATTTCTAAAATGGGCTGCCATTCATCTTGGCTACTCATCCCTGGCAGAGATCGAAGCTGCACCACCCACTGCTGAATTGGAGCCTATACGCGCAAATTACAGTCAGGTATCTGATTCAGTGTACTGCCAATTTTCAGTTCATGATGCTTTTTCTAGTAGCACACTTGACTATTATTTCCTGTTTCTGGTATTTTCTTATCCTTTCATTTGGGAGAGTGCTCATGTACTTATGTTGAAAGAAAGAAGGGTCTTCTCTGTTCTGAGTGGCATCTTGCCATCACTTTTCACATTCCCTGGGTCACCTCTTTCTCATGTTCATCTTGAATAAACAGATCCTATAACTTTTCGCATGAAAGTTCTTGACTTCTCTTTTAACTAAATATGTGGAGTTTGGTTATCTATGAAGAAGTGATCAAACGCAATTAAAAGTTTTTACTTTGCAATATTTGTGGAACAGTTGGATGAAGTGGATATGGGTATGACCTATGATGAACTTTCAGTGTATGGAAGGTTGCGCAAAATTTTCCGCTGTGGACCTCTATCAATGTTTAAGGTTTGTCATGTTCATTCTGTGAGACATTAAAGAATCAGACTAGCTATAGGATCATTTCTTCAACATATTTTTGTAGTCCTTGACAAGTACTGAATGGTCATATTGCAGAATTTGTGTTACAAATGGGGTACAAAGTTGACGCCTGCAGAGGTGGCTGACAAAGTGAAATACTTCTTTAAATACTATTCCATCAATAGACACAAGATGACTGTACTGACGCCTTCATATCATGCTGAGGTACTTCACTTCTATGTTGCATGGATCCTTTACTTGCCTTGAAGTATCCATCTGGTATTGTTAGAATAGTCACACATTGCCTATGTATGGGTAATTGGTCTTGGGCAATCCTCAACTCATGAGCTAGCTTGGGTTTGAGTTAGACTCAATGTTCATTCCTTCACTGGTGTATTTAGGTACTTCATGGATACCTAAACATATGCAGGACGTCTGCAAATGCTCGTCTGGGATACTTATATATGCCTGTATCGATGCCTACACTTTCCCACATTCATGCAACTTAAAAGGATTAAAACATTGTAATGCTTTTGTTCTGTGTGTTTCATTAGAGAAGCACCATTATCATCGACATATATGAGTCTTCATCGACTATATCACTTGGTTTAAGCTCATCTTAGACTGTCATTACACACAGTAAAATAAAGATAAATCCGCCATATAATCCGTCAGTGATGTTTCCTTAGAGAACTCTGTCTCGTTTTGTATTGCAGAGTTATTCACCCGAGGACAATAGGTTTGATCTGCGCCAGTTCCTGTACAATGTCCGATGGCCTTATCAATTCCGCAAGATTGATGAACTTGTGAATGAGCTTGGTGGTGATAAAGTTGCTCTTACAAAATCGACTGACAGGGAAAATGTGAACGTTACAGCTGATGGCGGAATGGGTGTTGTGGCCGCAGGCTCGGGCGATCCAAGAGCTGGCTTCTAATTCTGACTTGCACAGTTAGAGCTCATAATCAGCTGATAAGGAGATGCTGGATTTCCAAATGCTTCTCCAGTATTCAGACTTCAGATAGTCAAATTTACGTCAAATTTACTCTTTACTTTCCTGTATTTAACAAAATCAGTTGAACATTTTTCAATAATGAAATGAAAACGTCATCATTTGTGATCTGTTGTATAAACAAATCTTTATATTTTGAGATCAAATGTAACATTCTTCCTCACTATGATGGAAACTTGAGGTTCGTTTTCAAAATCAGGTTATCTTAAGGTTATTCTGCATTTGATATAGGATTGAAAAAATTGCAATTATTATGTAAAATTTATCCTGATTTTAAGTAGTATGTGTACTTCTTTTAGCAACTAAATATATGATAAATTTTATCCAACCAAAATAAAATTACTATAGTGGAGTAATTCGACCGGACATCTATAATGGTTCTCGAGGGTACGTACTATTTTTTAATGTTGGTGTGTAATATGGTCTCATTTGATTGTGTAAATACAGTAAACAAATAGTTAAAAGTATAACTTCAGTGAATGTGCAATAATTATGTTTAATATTGCATGGTTCGTACTTTCTTTTTTTCTTTTTCCTAAAAAAAAAAGGTTAATTGAAAGTATATTTTACTAAATTAATTTATCAAAGATTCTTTAGAATTTTAAATCTTGACTACTAGTATGACTTCATATATTTAATTATAGGTAGTAGTATTTCTCTGTGTTATCCTATTCTACTGTATGCAGTACTATTTATTGCTTTATGTGTTTTGTTATCAAAAATCACTTGTGAAATTATATTAATTGAAAGGAAGGATTTATAACTTGATATGAGCAGTGTAAGATTTCATTTCCGATCATGCTACTTTGGTATTAGTAGTTTCAAGTAAGAGAAAAAAGAAATAGAACACAGACTATGAATGCTCAAGTCACATAAACATGCACTGAATAAAATATCTAAAGTTCTATTAAACAGATCGAAGCAACATACAAGTCGTTCTCAAAGAACGGAAAACATCCTTTCAGTAAAATCTTCACCTAACAAAAACTACGTGAAGGAGATTTTTCAGAACAATTGTCAAAACTTGCAGTAATCCTCGCTTCAAACTATCCTATATATCCTCATTTCCTGCATCTTTGCAGTGTATCAATGGAGATTTTTCAGAAGACCTTACAGCTCATCATGGCCATCATCTTCTTCTTCCGATGAACCGCCACCTGGGGCTTCACCTGTTCGTTGATAAACAGCTGTGATGATTGGGTTGCAGACTGCCTCGATCTCCTTAAGCTTCTCATCGTAATCCTCTTTCTCGGCGTTCTGGTTATCGTCTAGCCATTCGAGGGCTTCTTTTGTTGCTGTCTCAATCTTCTCCTTCTCATCAGCCTCCAGTTTGTCAGCTAACTTGTCTTTGTCGTTGATTTGATTCTTCATGTTGTACACGTAGGTTTCCAGACTGTTACGGGCATCAATCTTCTCCTTTACCTTTTTGTCTTCCTCAGCAAACTCTTCTGCTTCACGAACCATACGCTCAATCTCTTCTTGGCTTAATCGGCCCTTGTCATTTGTAATGGTAATCTTCTCTGCCTTTCCGGTACCCTTGTCTTCTGCTTTGACATTCAAGATACCATTGGCATCAACTTCGAATGTGACCTCGATTTGGGGTGTTCCCCTGTTCAAACATAATCAAGATTTCAGTTCAAATCCTAATGTTTGTGCAATTATCTAAACAGAAGCAATGCAACTTACCTTGGAGCTGGGGGAATTCCAGTGAGATCAAACTTCCCAAGATTCCTACAGTCCTTGGTAAGACTTCTTTCACCTTCAAAAACCTGTCATCAACATGAGAAGAAGAAACATTGAGAATTGGAGCGGACCAGAGCACAGGTTAATGAACAGTTCTCGACAATGAGCTATAGGATTGCACAAACAGGTTAATGAACAGTTCTAGACAATGAGCTATAGGATTCTGCAAATATGAAGCATCACAATACCTGAATAGAGACGGTGGTCTGCTGGTCTTGGTAAGTGGTGAAGACCTGGGACTTCTTGGTTGGGATAACAGTGTTTCTGGGGATCAATTTAGTCATTACCCCACCAACGGTTTCAATACCAAGGGTGAGAGGAGCGACATCCAAGAGAAGAATATCTGCACACAAGAAACGTTCAACAATGAATCAGTAAAAGCTGCAAACTCACATATAATCAAGACCAATAAGCAAATTATGGCAAGAAAACAAATGGATCATGTACCTTTAGTTTCATCTCCACCTTCTCCACTGAGGATACCACCTTGAACAGCAGCACCATAAGCAACGGCTTCATCAGGGTTTACACCCTTGTTGGGCTCCTTCCCGTCAAAATAGTCTTTAAGGAGCTGTTGTACTTTTGGAATTCTGGTGCTTCCACCAACAAGAACTATCTCATCAATCTGGTTCTTTTGTAGCCCAGCATCCTCCATTGCCTTCTTCACAGGTCCCATTGTCTTCCTGAAGAGATCATTGTTCAACTCCTCAAAGCGAGCACGGGTCAATGGTTCAGAGAAATCAATCCCATCAAATAATGATTCAATCTCAACACGGACTTGGTGCTGGCTACTAAGGGACCTCTTGGCACGCTCAGCTTCTCTCCTTAGCTTGCCAAGAGCTCTGTTGTCCTTGCTGATGTCTTTTCCATGCTTCTTCTTTATCAACTTGATGAAGTATTCCATAATCCTTTGATCAAAGTCCTCACCTGTGCAAGAAATATGGGACATTCAAAACATAATCTAAAAATAACTATCTCAAAAGAAGGCAATTCTGAAGCTTCCTCATTGAGCTGAATAATAACCATCTATTCCAATTTCAATCAGCAGTGTCAAAACCAAAAATTAGGCATCAGCTATGACGAATGTGCAATCGTAAAAGACCCTCTAAAAGAGCAACCCCACAAATGTGCAATCAATAGAAAAGTCATTTAGCATTTCATTCGTTAATATCAAGTTGAGGAGAAAAACTACAATCAGAACACCCTAACAACATTATGGTTAGCAGTATCAAAATGTAGTATGATCAACTTTCAGTTGTTTCTATACCAAATATCCTTACCTCCAAGATGGGTGTCACCATTTGTTGCAAGAACCTCAAACACACCATTGTCAATGGTCAGAATACTGACGTCAAATGTCCCACCACCAAGGTCAAAGACAAGAATGTTCTTCTCACCACCTTTCTTGTCCAGTCCATAGGCAATGGCTGCAGCTGTTGGCTCATTAATGATTCTAGCAACATTTAATCCAGCAATAACACCGGCATCCTTTGTCGCCTGTCTTTGTGCGTCATTGAAATATGCTGCAGAGGCGAGAGAGTGTTGCTTAAGCCTCTAAATAATGACAGAAAAGAAAAATAAAACCAAAAAAAATTGAACAGATAGGACTTGTAACCAACATACCAGGAACAGTAACTACAGCATCCTTAATTTTTTTCCCAAGGAATGCTTCAGCTGTCTCCTTCATCTTTGTCAAAACCATGGCGCTAATTTCCTCAGGACTAAATACTTTAGTTTCTCCATCCTTGATTTTGACTTGTATGTAGGGCTTTCCATCCTTGCTGACAATCTTGTATGGTACCAGCTTCATATCTCTCTGTACTTCCTTGTCTTCAAATCTGAAAAAAGAAGGGTAAAGCATCTCTTAGCAGGACAAATACACAATCATAACAAAACATATTAAACTAATTAAGAAGTGTCCATTACTTTCTTCCAATCAGCCTCTTAACATCAAAGATTGTCCTTTCAGGATTGACTGAGGCCAGGTTCTTCGCAGCCTCACCAATCAATCTCTCATTATCAGTGAATGCAACCCATGAGGGTGTAATCCTGTTTCCTTGGTCATTAGCTATAATCTCCACGTGACCATTCTTATACACCCCAACACAGGAATAGGTTGTCCCAAGGTCAATTCCAATAACGGTTCCAAGCTTTGTAGCCTCCTCTTTTGCAATGGAAAGTGCAGAAAGACAGCCTGTTTCAAGGAAAAGAGTAAGATAACAAATAACACTCACCAGACTCCACAAGTTCTATATGAAACTCATGACATAACACAGCAAAAGGAATATATGTATGTATGTGTGCGAGTGTATCTGCAGTATCAATCACTCAAACAATTAACTTCCTATCAATCCCAAACAAGTCTGGCCTAGCTATATAGAGCATCTCAACCTATTCATTCAACTCCAGTCAATATGTATACTATTCAGCAGAAGCAAAAAAAGGTTATAGTACATAGATAAGCTAACAACAAAAACCAGCAACTTTTAGCATAGTTAAAGAATCATTCAGCTAAATTAGAAGTGTCGTATTCACAGGATCTGAGGACGATCATTACAAATGTGCAGTATCCAGAACCACAGTCCATGTATGCATCCCAAGTTAGCATTCTAGAAAGTATTAATTCAAAACACCAATATTAAGAAGCTTGTCAGCCAAAAAAGGAAAATACATATGTAAAAGTTCAGGATATACGCAATGCAAATGTAGCCGTGACCTCATTTCTCTATTTCTAAAGTTGAAATCTGATCAAAACTAGAAAATAGAATAACATACATGGACAGATTCACAGGTGTGAGTGAATCAACTACCTTTGTCATGGACTACAAACCATTTTAGATCAGCATTTGATTAGACTTTCAAATTTACAATCAAAAAATGAGACCAGAAAACAGATAGCATTGTGAACCTGACAAATGTTTGTTTATATTTGTAGATGATATTGCACCTAACACTATTTTCATTCCACATACAGCATTATTTCCACTTTATAAGAGCCACAAATATCTGGAATTCTTCATCGCTCTTTCAATCTATCAAACTATTCATATGAATCATCAACTATCCTATTCCAATTTACAATGCTAAACAATTTCTCTATTAAACTTCATCACGGAAACAAAAATAAGCCATATCAGTCACACAGAACACCATACAAATCCTCAAACAGATGTGAACGCGCATGAAAACTATTGCCAGATCTAAAATTAACACATCTAACATACAAATCTATAAAAATAAAAAAAAAACATACATTATACGCAAAAGCTAACAGATCTAGGATCTACTACATTTCAGATCAAACATATCAAATCAAATCAAAACTGATCTACGAGCGAATCGAAGCAATAATTTTACCTAATAGAACGATCGTTAGCACGACGAGCGAATTGCCTCGCCTCAAACAGCCAGCCATAGCTTCTTCCTTATACGTACAAATACACTAAGCTACACAATGTGATCCCTCCCAGTTACGAATGAATAACTAGAAATGATGAGAGAATTCTATTTATTGAGTCTCGCGAGGTGCTCGGGAGGCTTTTATACTGTGAGAAACAGACCCGAGGAGTCCCCGTTCAACGAGTGACATTCGACACGTCCTTGATGATGACGTGGACCAATAGGAAGAGGACGGTGAATTTTTTCCGCCAATGGCGATTGATCTTGTGTTGGGATGATCAGGACCGTACAATTACATTTGGGACACGTGTCAACGTGAGATCGGTGGTAATTTCATGTAGGCCTACGAATCACCTTCAGTTTTGACCGAAAAGAAGATAAGTGAATTTTAATGTATAGATTAATTTTAAGTATCTAAGTAAGTAAATAATCAAAATGATGAGATTTAATTTTAATGTATAGATTAGATGAATATGATCTTTATTGTATTTCCAAAATTGATCAGTTCTGCACTAAAATTTTATTTAAATAAAAGGTAGTTCTTATTTTTTTACCAAAAAAATGAGATTTTCGATATGGATATTGCACGTGAATTATCAATTTATAAAATAATTGTGCTCTTTAATATCGTTTAATTCTATTTCATAATTTAAATCAAAAATTTGATCTTAATATGAAAGAGCCACGAAAAAATATTCATTGTATGTTATTGACTAATTTTGATCGGCTTTTTTTATTTTTGTTGTTAAGAGGGTAAGTTTGTCATATTTTGAGTTGGTTCAAGAAGAATCGAAGCAACTTAGGATTTTGTTTTACAGATGTTATGTGAGCTCTGTTTATTGTTAAATATTTATAAGGATTAGGAGTTGAGATCGATTGACACTTTCAGAGATGCATTAAGATCATTTTTATTAGGTTTATATATTGAGATATCAAATAAAGCAAAGATTGTTGCTTTCGTCAAAGAGGGAGAAAATGCATAAAAAGGACCCCAAAATTACTTGTATTCATCATGTTTATTGTATTTTTATTTCTCCAATCAGCGAAACAAATAAATAAGAATGAAAAAACAACAACATATTCAGTTGAATCCCACAAAGTGGAATCTGCGTACTTGTGAACTTCACTGGATATATATGTTGTGTTGTTGTTATTGTTGTTTTTCCGTTCTTATTTATTTTTAGTAAATTTTCAAGGCATACGACCAGTAAAATAAATCAACTTGTTGTATCAACAAGATGTAGCAACATAAAAAACGATGAAAGTAATAAAAATTAGTAGCTTAGTTGGTTGGCTACCTGAACTCACACCTTGTTAGTGAGGATTCAATTCCCACATTATAATGTTTTCCTCATTTCCCTTTCCCTTACTACCAAATTAAAAATAAAAGACACTATATTTAATGAAATTATCAATTGATTAATTCTTTCACGTGGAAAACTAATAAATATGTAAAGTTAGAATTGATTGTTATGAAAAAGTAATCGACACTTAAAAGAGAAATTTACGCTTATGTCAATTCAAAAATACCTTAGTTATGCTCCATAACTATAGATTAGATAATTATATTTTGTAACTATAGTTATATCAGTATTTTTTATAATTCGGATAATATTTGTATATATTTATAAATTTATTATATAATTCACAGTTTTTCTATCTTGTTTCTATATTTCGGTATATAATTTGTACATAATATTTATTTAATTCACTATTCATTTCGCAACATTTATATATTTTTACTACATAATTTGATTCACACATAATTTTTGTATAATTGCAAACAATGTTTGTATAAATTGCGCAAACTATACAAAATTCAAACTGTAATTACAACTAAACATTTGTCACGAGTCATAATTAATTTAAACTATAATTATATTAGCTAATTAACTAGTATATATTTGTTTATTCACGTTAACTTTTTTCTATACTTAAACGAGGTCTACTCTGAATGGATTGCCATGGAAAAGTTACAAATTGAGGTATAGTTCATATTTATTGACTTATGCACTTGTTTTTTATGGTTCTAATAATTAATTTGTTTGCAACAACAAGACTGATATATATGAATAATTTTTTTATATATATAATTTAATTGATTGACTATTTGACATTTTATTTTATCCGTAAGACTTTCATTTTATCCGTAAGAATATAATTCTTCAAATTAATAATTCTTTTTCAACTTAATGCTCACTTGACTTATATTTGCTATCTTGAGCTCAGCAATTTTTTTGACGATAATGAAATATATGTTTATAATAAATTTCAATGAAAAATTTACTAGTGCAATCATAGAAAAATGTTTGATATATAAAAAAAACATGTATTCATTTCATAATGTCACATTTCAAAGTTAATGGACATATATATTGAAGAAGCTGCAATTGAATGATGAAGAAGGAAGAGGAACAATCGAGATCGATCGAGAGAGAGCAGTCAAGGGAATTAGGGATTTTCTCTTATTCCCAAAGTGGAAGTGTACTGTACACATACACACATATATACACATATATGTCTACCTCTATGTATGTGTACTTTGTACATGTACATTCAACTAATTAACAAATTGTGTATCTATCCACTTTAACTAACTAACTAATTGTCTAACTAACAATCAATCACCTAACTAATCTTCAATTACACAACTAACTTCAATTACACATTCTCAATATATATCAAATAAAGCAATATAACTAGTGAGTAAATTATTACATCTGATAGATAAATGGACAAATCAATCAAAATATTGAGTCCCAAAGGAAAAAGGAGTCTATATAAGATAAAGACACTTGTATCGACAATCATTTTGCTCATTATTGTGTGTCCATAATAAATTAAATTAATAATATTATTTATATATAATTTTTAAATTAAAATGAATTAAACACAAAAATAGTACACATATGAATAAGCTCACACGCAGTATACTTTGTTTTTTTTTTCTTCCCAGCGGTTATTTTTTTAAATCTTTTCTATAGTTTACACCATTTTATATAAAAGAGCTCTTTTGCTTTTCAACAATGGCGATCGCTTCGCCATCGGCTCCATCTTTCTCGGCATCTATCTGCTGTACTCGTACTGACTCAACTCCAGTTCGTTCACTTCGATTCTCGCCGATCCAAACTCGGCTTCAATCTCGGCGATTCACGTTGGCTTGTTGTCGGTCCTCCGTGTCTTCACCAAATGGATGCGACGACGACGACGATCTCCAGTACGAGCTTCAGCACGGAGTGGGTAGTCATCATCGACGTCGAGGTTCGCCGGTGTTTGTCACGCTTCCGGTTGATGCTGTTAGTTTGCCGGAAGGGACGATGAAGAGGAAGAAGGTGATGGCGCAGTCATTTCGTGCTTTGGCAGCTGCTGGTGTTGAAGGAGTTGTGATGGAGGTATGGTGGGGCCTGGTGGAGAGGGAACTGCCTAGGGTTTATAATTGGCAAGGGTATTTGGAAATTGTGATGTTGGCTAAGCGTTGTGGTTTGAAAGTTCGAGCTGTGATGGCATTTCATCAGTGCGGTGCTGGGCCTGATGATCCTTTCTGGTTGGTACACGTTCTGAAATTCTTCTGTTACTCTTGTTTGTATACCAAAAACAAAATGTTGTTTGTTCAGGTTAACATTTGCCTTATTTTCTCCTTCTAACACGTTTTGTTTGTTTCTGAAATTGAATATTAGTGTCAAACCACAAAAAAATTAACTTATATAGAATGCCTAGCTGCTAATAGTGATTGGCTATTGCATGAATTTAAGTTTCTTCACTATTGACATTTATTAGTTGAATCTTTTGAATAACATTTGCTTTAATATGGTGGGATGCACATTTTTTCTATGGGCCTCTTTTGGTGTTCTAGTAAGCTTGTCAGTTGCCAATTCGACTCATAATTGTGTACCTCTTTTGTGTTCTAGCAAGCAATAGGGCTTGCTGGGGGTGCTTAGGCAAGTAAGTGAAGCTTATGGGTTGTGTGGTTGAAATCCTAATGTGTTCCATTTCACCTTATATAGCTCAAACATCTTTACTTAGTTTTAGTAATTGCATACTGGAATGGAGTAAGAGAAGCTGCTTGGACTGTCTTGAGTTAGATTCAACTGATGATTCTCCTTAAAATCGAACTAGTTGGCATATTATTTTATGGGGGTATACATTCAGAATGCTTAGTATCGTACTGTCTGGTTGCCTGGTACTGAAGGCTACTTCTGTATATTCTGTCAAGTTTCATGCTGTTACATATTGATTTCCCAAAAAATTGCTCATACTTGTGTGTCTCAGTATTGTACTGTCTGCTTTATGGAGGTTCAAATAAGATCATGGAATTTTTTTTTTTTTTGTTTTGTTTGAACAACATTACTTGTATGTCTATTATTGAGGAACTATGATAACCAATTCTATGGGCCTGTGACTGCACTTAAATTTTCCTCAAAGAAGTTAAAACAATGGGTCCTCTTTTATTTAAAAGTGGATTCCATAGTTAGTGTTCTTTCAGGAGTAGAAACTTTTAAAAGTTATTGTAGGGCAAAAGGTTCCTTAGTGAGACTGGACAAAATTCTCGGACAAAATAAGAAAAGACACATGATTTGGAACAGAGAAAGTAGCTATTTAGGTAATTGACTCAATTTTATTTGTGAGAAAAGAAATAGATTGATTTTCATTTTTTGAAATTGATTGGGTTCATCAAAAGGAATTAAAGAAAGTGGCACAACTTGCATGGAGATATGGACGAACAAGAAAGTTTGACAGCCTCATCCATGTGGATAATCATTTGAACAAAGTGTTTCTTTTTGGTATATAATTGGTATTCACTTTATAAATATTATGCATCTAGTGTTCTCCATCTAACTTGTGCCATAATTCATCTTCCACCCCCTTTAGCAAAGACATCTGGGAAGTTGATATCGTTAAGTATTTATTCATATATGCATATGTGGTAAGATCTTGTAACTCGTCAATATGGAGGGTTCCCAAATCTCTGTAGTTGTGTGACTTTTATAAGGATATAATCTGATCTTTACCTTTTTGGTTACTTTGTAAATGCACCGAAACTGGGTTACTTATCGGGAGGTTGAATTATATAATTTTCTCACATGGGGCAGGTGCATGGTTTTTTCTTAAATTACAGCTATCTGAAGCAACTATTTTGACATGTAGCCTGATTTTTGGAGTTAAAGGATTTTATAAAGCTTTTAGGCTACTTCACTTGCTGTCTTATAATTTTTGGATTGAATGGCCGTCAAATTCTTTAATATGGGATAATAGCAAGCATGGTCCTAAGTTAAATTCTCATGGTCATCAATAAGCAAAAAAGAGTGCCACCTGCTTGATCCATAGTAAAAGATCATTCTTGTAAATGATGGATCATGTTGCAAATATAAATAATTAAATAAATAAAAGTGTTAGTCTCTTTGAGTGAACCAGCAATGTTATATGATAGTGACTTTTGGGCCACTAACATCTATTATATCCACGAGATGAGTGTCACTGGGATACACATGCTAACCTTTGCTGGATCTGACACAGGTGCGGCATCATTTTGGGCTGTCCGAACACCATAGATGCTAACATTGATGTGTGGTCATACAAGATTAGGAATGATCACATTTCGCACAATGTGCATGTAGCACACATTGACAATTAAACAATAGAAGGTTGGTTAAGTCATGTCTGGTTTCAACTTCCACATGCACAGGTTCGGAGGTGTGAAGCTATAATTAATTAAGGGGTTCAAGAGGGACGAGGCAAACATAAAATCAAGTGGAAGGAAGTTATGTCGAAGACCTATAACCTTTTGTACCCACTTATATCTAGCGAAAAATGGGATATAGTAAAAAAGTATAAGATTTATATAGACGATTCCTAATAGTTGAGGTTGTTCTTTAGTCATGTTAATATTTTTACTTCAGGTCTTATGCTTTCTATTAGTCTTTAGTCGTATCTGGATTGAAATGCTGCACAAATATAGAGAAATTTTGGTACTAAATATTATTATTGTTGTTGTTGTTCTCGTATAATAGGTCTAAGATGAGTTTATTGTTATTTTCATAGTTGTTCTGCTAAATGAGGTCACATGATTTAACAAATACCAATGGATTTACCTGTATAAAAGTGCTATAGTATAAATGTCTAATAAAAAATCTACTCCCTCCTGCTCTAAAATAAGTGTCATTGACTCATCGTAGCAAAAAAAAAAAAAGTCCCAAAGTTTAAGTATCACCATAGGAATTCAACATATTACTCTCTATTTCCAGCTATACCCTTATACGCTATCTTATTAATACAACAACAACAACATTACTCCATTGCCTCAAAGGCTCCCGCCTATTACGGGGTAAGGGGGGGTTGGATGTATGCAGCCTGATCCCTATGTTTAAAACATAGATCGACTGTTTCCGGATATACGCTATCTTATTAATAGTGCTCAATTTTTAAGAGATCTATTAAATAGGGCTAGTTTATAAACTACATATTGTATTTATTGATTTCTCAATGGACGTGATTTTCTGGTTGTTGACGCTTTGGCACTGAGGGAGCACATGCCAAAAGATCCATTTGGATGTTTAACTGCCATTTTGAGTGCAAAAAAATCACTTTGTCGCCCTCGTTCTCTGCATAGGTAGTGTGCGAAATATGATGGTGGAAGAATGATCACAATCTTCCCTATGGAATTTCTAGCAATGCCATTTCTCTGCTGCACCCATGCATGACCAGAACTAAACAGAAGTTGCTCTCTTTTTTATGGAAATGGTCGATTTGATAATTTTTAGTGAATTGTTACTTTAGAATAGGGTATTTCTTCATCCAATCAATTTGGAGGTTTGTTAGATGGGTTACTTGATCCCCCCACCCCACCCCCCTCGCCTCCACTCCCCTCCGACGCCCTTCCTCAACCGTCCTT
>JAOTQR010000100.1:24393028-24432974 GCA_025774065.1 Solanum ossicruentum | reverse complement strand
GTTACTGTGGCAATACTACTACTTCTATGGGGTGTTTTCTTTTGCTAATTACCCAAGTAATATTCAATTTAAAATTCATAAAGGTTATATATAAACAACAAAGATTGAATCTTTTTCTCAAGGGGTCATCAAAAATCAAGAAATGCAGAAATTAGATTCAAAAAACCCATATGAAACTATAAACACTTGAATACCCTTTATCAGTAAACCGATTTAATATCACAATTTGCAGTAAAAATCGTACCTTTATGAGAAATCTGAAACTGAGGGTTCCTTTGGCGATTGTCTATAAATTGGTGCTCTTTTAGTTGGTAGTGGTCGTCAAAGGCAGGAAGAGAATAATTTTAGATTAATAACAATATTTGGTCCCTCAATTATTAAAATTCTTTATTTGTAGTCCTTACAATATTTAACTAAATGTTTTTAAATTTTAATTGCTTGAAATTTGCAAAGTTTGATCTTTTTATTTATCAATATTCACAAATTTTTAGAATTATTAAACGTTCTATTATTTAGTTATTCATCTATTATGTAAAACTTGTGCAATTATATTGTATTGTAATTATAATATACTCTTAATAGTTCTAAAATGTAACTTATTGCATAAATAGATGGACCAAAAGCAAAAATTTTAATTAATGAAGCTTAATTTAATGTGTCAAGATGTATGTCATGGAGACCAAATTTAATTTATTTATCAATAATTGAAGGATCAAATGGTTGATAGTGAGAGTCTCAACAAATTACGTCGTTATAAATATCATCACAGATAAAATTGAAACGTTAAAATTAAATTTTAAAAAGAAAAAAGTATCATTCTTCGACTAAGAACGAAAGAGAATCACATCAATTAGATTTGTGATATTTTCAATCACCAGATTTTACAATATCATATACGTGTTTGCTAAAGAGCTAACAAGAGAACCTGAAAAAAGGGTAGCTCGATGCACACAGAATCCAAGAGAGAGCATGATAATATACATCACCAAAATTTCGAAATGACAAAAATTACAATTCAATATGATGACTAATGGCTGTTGGTAAAACCAACATCTTAATTGTGTTCTTCCCTAATGATTGAGCATTATTAAAACAATCATTCAAATCATCATCACAAGCAATCCATATCCAATCATTATCTTCATCCATATAATTTATTCTAAATCTTCCAATTGGTAATTGTAATCTTTTAGCCACTTCATTGTCCAAATCATCTTTTCTTGAAAATGTGTACAATTTAAACTTCATCATATCATCTCCATATGCTGCCTTCACTGTAAAACTGCTGCTGCTACTCTTATCATCTTTATGTGTTGTAGTTTCTGAAGTTATTGATCTGTTCTTCTTTGGAAGTACAGTTAATGGCTGGCGATCGGATTCACTAGACTTCTTTCGTTTAGATAATGGCCATCTTCGAATACCATACTTTCTGCATAATCGCTTCAGTGTAGATCGACTAACTGAAACAAGAAAAAGAAACGTGAGTTTTAACTTGTACTACTGTCAGTTCAACTAAAACACAACTGTAAAAGTAACTTTCACTGTCAGGCCTGTCAGGTCACCAAAAGATAATTAGAAGTAACTTCTACGGTCACGTCAGCTAAAAGATAGGCGTAATACATAAACCTGGCTTTTAACTTGGCCTCATCTAGCATTTATACCCTCCAACTTTGGGTGTGCATGAATAAGCACTTTAACTTGTATAGAATTGGACAAGAAGACACGCATCTTACGTAGCAATTTGCATCCTATATGACATCCGACGTGGTGTCCGCCCCTGGTGCAGCCCGATTGCATATTCGTTTGCATTCCTAAAAGAAGAGGTCGGAATTGAAGAAAGAAAATGAGGAGAACTTACCCTGAAGGCTTTCAGCTGCATCAGAAACGTTTTTGTCAAAATGCTGTTTGAGATCATCATAGTTGACAGTGTCTTTAGTTCTGGTTCTGCTTTCTTTTCGCGAATGAGTAACACTGACACATTGCTTCTCTGAAATAACGTGTGAATCGATACTTAAGACATCGGATTGAACCATCAATTGTTGTCTGTCTGCAGAACAAGACAACAAAAAAGGATTCAGAAATTGTTCAATAAGAACATAAAATTTATCACAGCAACTAAGAATAAGTATCTTCATTCTACCTTCTTTCTCTGTCTGATTTTCGTTACCTTCCATTAGTTGGTTCCGTCTGTCCTCAACGTGCAATGCTTCAGGTATAAACAGATTTGCTCTAGTTTGACAAATATGAAAATAATCCACATTCTTATCAGAAGAAACTTTAATAACTTGAACACTTGTATCATTTCCTAGTTCTTGACCAGAAGCAACTTTGAAATTCCGAAAATGTTGTCCCATCGTAGACAAAACTGATCCGAGCAAGATTCGTGGATCTCCGTTATCAGGGGGAAGAAACAGCTCCAGTATGTATCCATTGTCTCTACTCTTCAAGCAAATGGCAAAAGAAGTAGTCAATCCACACCAACGCGCATAATGTACCAAAGGATACTCGATTATGCTGAATTCAGTTATGTTCTTGCAATAGCATAACTTGCCAGAAGAGAACGCTTTCCCAACAACCCCTTGATCTTTCTGCAAAGGTTGTAACTTGGAAATGTCTCGAAAACATAACATATCATCATAATAGTAATCATCATAAACATAATCATCAGCATCCATTTCCTCATCCGCGACAAAGTAAACTTCATTAGTAGCAGAAATGACATGCTCAGTGCAGCCAACGTACATGCCATTGTGGTCCATTTCCAGATTCATACAGGGAATCCAGACTCGGACGAAAGGCAACTTGTGTGTTTCACGCACGATTTTTAACATCCTTTTGATTTCCTCTCTTTCATTTTGTTTCCCTACTTGTACCTGTACACAAAGGATTTTTTTCAGATAAAATTTTGATAATTTTAACAAAGAATGAGTGATAAAAAGTATGAATTTTGCAACTTACTTTTCTACCTTTATTCAGATATATTTTCGGACATTTGAGATCTACTCCCTGCAGGGAGATCAAAATCTTAGTCAAAAAGTACAAATGTAACACCCACATCTTACATCTGCTAGTTCTATGCAAATGAAACATGATATAATTTGGTCAAATTAGCACTCATTTATAAAAGTGTTTGAATCTCATATTCGAGGGCGATATGTGCGTCTAGCGCTTAAGAGGATCGAGTGTATACAAGTTTTATGTCAAATTAAGGAGATCACGACCCTAAACAAAGTGACAGAATTGAAGTGCTTGCAATACCTAGGAAGCTAGCAGATGAGTCACGTACTTGCTTACCTTAAACTTGCTAGCTAGACGGAGACAAGATCTGACACCGAATTAGTCCAAGTCCGATAATGAATAAAGTCTGGGTTAAGGGTGTGACTTGAGCCCACATTTTAACATCGTAAATGGACAATTTTTACAGCCTAAGATGAATAATAAAAAAGGCTCAAGTACATTCACAATTCACTTGTTGATTTGGGCCCAAACTCAGTGAAGAAAATTAGGAAAATGGACGGCCAATGCTCATCAACTTTGAGACCCATTTAGGCCCAAGTGAGAGGGTCAAGCTACTGCATCACCAGCTTGATTAGATGTGTTAATATGTGGCCAAAATCTCAAAAGAAAGTCCACCAAAGAGTCCCTTTAAAAAGGGCTAAAAAAATCAGCATCTTTAAATCATTTTTAACTTGGGAAAAAATCAGCTTTAAGGTTTTCTCTCTACTCTTTCTTAGTCTTGCAAAGCAGCCACAAGGAGACTTTTAGGGTTTTTGGAGAAGTCCTACACCTTGAGAGTAAAAGGTAATATGTATAGAAAGAGCATGGATACAGGTTGGTCCTCCCAAGCTTTATCGGCAACGGGTGTCAGTCCCCCTTAACGAGACCTAGGGCGTGACAACAAAAATCTACTCAATGATTTAATGCTTAGAAATCCTAAACGAGAGCTTAAAGCACCAGTAAAGCCCAGCGCACAAAGCAGCTTACATTCATGTGTAGTTTGGGAAAGACCGCAAGTCAAGAGGATGTAATGTAAGCAGTGTAAACTGAGCATCACTACTCGAGCCAATGACCTATAAGTCATACGGAGACAACTTTACCATTGCTCCAAGACTCCCCTGCAAAGCTTGTGTTTACTAAGCTAAGGACAGTTAAATCATACAGACATCTCTAACATGGTCGAGATAATAACCTTAAATCACGTGATATGTGTTCGTCTAAATGTCAAAAATAAGAAGATAGAGCAAACCTCAAGCGGGTTGAGTACTCGTTCAACTTCATAAGTCAAGTAGCCACCTTTCCAAACTGTGACAAGCTCAATCACACCAATGCAATTTTTCTCAATAGGTTCAAACACAGGCAAAGCCAAATAAGTCCGAACACCACACCGGACAGCATGATCCCTCATGGGAAACTCTTCATTCGTGTAATACCCCACATGAGTACTTGACTCGGGCAATTTTTGCTGGAAAACTCGTGTAGGCGGACCAAAAAGATGAGGTTTTTCCGTTCCTTGTTCACGATTTTCGCCCTTCTCAACACTATATTTGTAACCTTGACAGTGTTTTCTATACCAACAGAGTCCTTTATACAGATATCTAAGACCAAAAGGTTGTCCTGAAGTTGATAAAAAATTTCTACCTTCAATATTTTCTAGTCCCCAAAACTGCACTAAAATTACTTGAGATGCTTCGATTCTCTGAAGTGCTAACTTGATCTTCTGCTTCAAAGCTTCAAGAAATATATACTACTTGCATTAGAAATCACCAAAATTTTGGTACCAAAAGCAAGTTAAGAGTTTAAGTTTTACGCACTAACGATGTATAGATTTTCTGTTACATGGATCATGTTGTGTCAACATCTTCATGACAAGAGTAATAAAGTAATATAGAAAAGTAAAATTGTATTTGAATACAAGACAATCCGAAAAAAGGGCCTTCTGTCTCTACACATTCGAGAATAGACAATAAGAAAGAACAAGTTCTGAAACTTCTTGTTAAAATATATCATAGATATTTGTGTGGCTATATAACCGCGGAGCAAACTTCTTGTCAAAAAACATCATAATTCAATAAAATTTGAAAATATTTTCTCAGGGAAAATAAGCAGCTTAAAAATGACTTTTCTAATAGAAGCAGGAGGAAAAACAATGTTCATAAGTGTTGTTCCTCGCTGATTGTCTCCTCCTACCTCCAACACGGCAACACACCACACCTTCATTCCCGTTCCTATAGTATTTTTCTAGATTACACGTAAATGTAAATGCTCTTGGGATCCCAATGTATTTTGATTACTTATCAAATCCAACGAGCTTTTACCCTTCTGTTCCACAGGAGATTTTTGTTCTCGTTGAGCTCATCTTAGGACACCTGCGTTATCTTTTAACAGATGCCCACCTGACAATGTCTTCCGCCCAGATCGGTCCGCAGAGCGAGCCTTGGGTCCAGGGACAGTGCCCCGCTTCCGATTCACTTATTTTCTAAGAAACATTATCCGTGGAAATCATTTCTCTTTCATACCAAGCACAACTAAGAATAAATTTAAGCTTAAAATTAGATTGATCCTGTATAGAAAGATGTCATTTTTCTTTTGATGGAGTACAACAACAATAACAACATACTCAGCGAAATCCCACAAGTGGAGTTATGCAGGTCTTACTAATACATCTTATAACAAGTTAAAAATTTCACTAGTAGCATAAAATTTCTTTACATTATCATATTAAAAAAGAACGCGAGAACATTTAAATGGGATAGAGGCAGTAATAATCTACTATAACCAGTAAAATTTCTGTCAGTATATATAACTTTAACTCAAAGCGGAAAAAGGAAAGATTTAACTTACAATTAGATTGAGGTTGGTTGTTGGTCCAAAAAACCATTAAATGAAAATTAGAACGTTCGTCAGAGCAGGATAATGGTTCTCCAATATAATTCATGAATTCAGATGATGTATATACTTCATAAACATCATCGTTTATTATGGGCCATTCATTTTTCTCTATCTCTGCCATCATATTTGCAGAGTGATCAAATGGAATATTGTTTATCATATTATTCATCTTTGTGTTCTTTCTTTTTCTTCTTTTTGATCGGTCTCTAAAGGTCATTGACTCTATATATGTGTCATAATAACAAGTCAATGAATTTACATATGATGTGTACTCAGACATGGCGGAGCCAGCACTTTCGTCGAGTATGTTCATACTTTTAGAATATGAGTCAGTGATTTTTGTATCAAGGATACTCAATAATTGATATGTATAAAATATATATTTAACCTATTCGAAGAAATTTTGTGAGAAAGAGTATTTATTTGATCACCCTTGAATGAATATAATTTTACTCCCAAAAATAAAATGACTATTTTCGATAGATCTTGAATTCAGAATAAATTTGAAAATATATTTAAAATAACAAGTTTTGAATAATCTGTAAGGACGAAAATATTATGATATATTAATTTTAAATTTATGAAAATTTTGATTAAATTTTACAATAATTCAACGTAGTCGCCATGTTTGACTTGGTCCGTTATATCTGCAAGAAATGAATTGTTGATTCTAAAATGGTGGTTCACAGAGTTTCTGACACGTATTAACTCAAATTTCCTCACAGTTGAATTTTACATTAAAGTTGCCAAATCCTTACGACGACGACATACGGTCAGATAAAAACGTTGTGGAAATTTTTTTCAAACGATTAAATATAAATATTTTGATATATATAAATTGTTGGACACTTTTAATATAAAAAATCATTCGTTTATATTCTAAAAATATGAACACCTTCCGTTATTGTGAACATTGAAGATTGAAAAGGCGCTATTGTGAACATACCCATAAAATTCCACAAGTGAAAATTAAAAAAAATAAAACATATGCAAATCTTACCACTAATTCATAGAAACAAAAAAGTTGTTTCCAAAAATGTTTCCAATTCCTTAGTTTCGATGAACTTTTTCTTTTATTCCATGTTCTCCTTAGGCAGATCTTTTCAATGTTCCAAACAACTATAATATCCCATTATATATAATATTACAGATGAGGTCTGAAAAGATTCAAAATGGCCAATAGAATTTTGGGTAGTGAATAAAGAGATGGAAGTTGCACCAACAAAAGCAAAAAAACTTATTTTCTTGGGATTACAAGATGAATACAATTGAAAAGAAAACTTTCTACAATTACAGAGGACTCTACCATTAACCAAAACCTACACTCCACATGAACAAAAACCCTAGAACTACAAGAATGATTTCACTAGTTCTTGTATATTTACAGCCTAAATTCTAATTATTCACCTGAGCTCTCACAAGAGCTCCCTAGATTGGGCATTGTATCATGAACTAACAATCTTACTACATTATTTCCTGATGATCTTGAGATATCGACGCATTCTTGTAGATCTGCATCACATGCGATCAAGACCCACTCGTGGTCATCGTCTAGGTACTTGATATCGAAAGTTCCCACCTCTAACTTTAGCCTCTTGGCTACTTCCTCCTCCAATGTAAATATGCCAGAGTTCAAACAAAGTCGAAATCTTATGATGTCTTCCTTGTATGTTGCTTTTATCGTAACAGATGTTACTTCAGGCCTGGTAGAAAACTGTGGCATCTTCTCGGCAGGAGGAGGAACCTGATCCTTAGCAATTCCATTAGAACATGGTGGGTTTGTCCAACTGTATTCTGGGACACGTTCATCGAACATGGCATCTCCAGCCGGACAAAGATTTCTCAGATCATGCGAGCTGCCTGCATCTTCAACTAGCATTCCTCTAAATTGTTGCTGGGTGTGTTCCGGAATACAAAGCCCAGGCATTAGGAATGCAGTCGATAAATGTATTTCTCCTGTGGTCTGACGAGCTGGTTCCAAAGGGCCTTCCACTTTCATGACCGAATCATGCGTAGGTGAATTGACCAGCTCATTCTGAGGGGAGGACTCATTTGCAGGGGAAGGACTACCTTGGCATGATCCATGGGAGGTAGGTGTCCCTGTGCTCTCTTCTCTCGAGAAGCTCCCTGTTCTGGACCTATGGGACCCTTCACGCACAAAACCATTCTGCTTTGGAGAGAGCTCTTCATTGCCAATAATCCTGCTTCCCAGCATTTGATTCGAAGGTTCAGCTTCTTCATGACTTCCTGGAGTTCCATGGTTGGAGAACTCATTCTTCTCTTCTTGGTACTCAGAAGCTTTACACGGCGAACCATTTATGCCTGCAGGCCAAGAAATAGAACCAACAGCAACAGGAAGTGAATTTGGTGCAAGTGAAGTCAGACTGAATGTTCCATCAGCTCCTTGCACAGATTCAATTACACGTTTTAGCTTTGAAAGGGACCGGTTAACCTTGTTTATCTTGCGAGATGGCCATCTAGAGATCCCATGCTGCCTGCAAATGCGCTTCATTGTAGTTGGACAAACTGTAATTGCGAGAAAATTAATGAGAATAGTCAAATCAGCTATTACACTGGGAAAAGGGAAATGAACACTTAATCTTAAGCAAAACATAGTGCAAAAGAAGTTCCTAATATTTTGAATAGCATACCGCCTAGACTCTTCGCTGCGTCCTTGAGGCTTCCAGCAAAATACTGTTGCAAAACCTCTAAGCTTATTGTTTTCTCAGCTTTTCCCCGTTTTCTTTCTGATTTCTTACCAGTCTGTTTATTCTCAGAGACAGAAGCATGATTAGCTTCAGCTGTACCATTTACGCCCTCTGCACCTTTTGACACATTCAATGACACTGGGGACTGCTGCTCTTCCATTAGATCAGGATGTGTCCTTCCATTTGCTACACAAGCAGGCTGAGAAAGAGATTTGGTGGTTGGCACAGAGTCAAACCTTGAACCAAGCTTTTCTTCCGTGGATGCTTTGATAATCTCAACTGAACCACAGTCATGCTCAAGTTCCTCTCCAGAAGCAACCCTAAGACTCCTAAAGTGTTGCTTCATCGTCAATAAGAGTGAGTTCAGCAAAGCCAGCTGGTCAGCGTAGTGCCCATCATTTGAGGGCAAAAAAAACTCTAAAACATAATCATCATTGCCAGTGTGAGTGCTTCGTAAGCAGATTGCAAAACAGCGGGACAACCCAAACAAACGTGCATAATGCACCAAGGGGTATTCCGTTTTGCAAAACTGCCCTATATCTTCACAAAAGCATGATTTTTGAGAAGCATAGGCCCTTCCGGCAACCCCCTGTCCCTTCTGTAAGTGATGCTCGGCACATGCCTCTCGGAAACCCCACATGTGAGGATCAACCACGTAATATGCTACATCTGTCGTGGACATACAGACTTGTCCCATGCAGCTTCCATCAAAGCTGCTACAGCTCTTTTTAAACCCACCGCCATCAGCCAGAACACTGCGATGCCTGCATGGAACCCATGTCTGAGCAAGAGGCAATTTATAAGTTTCACATACAGCTGTTAATATCTCCAAGATTTCGACCAATGCATTCTGCCGACCTTCATTACAGATCTGGTTCAGAGAATAGCCAATGACATACACGTATTCAGACAACAATCAACAACAGCTTAGATGAGATGTGTCCAGAAACTTTTTCTTCTCACCTGATGGTTTGGGTAGTCCAATATCTCTGAGCTTTTCAGATTCACTGCCTGCAGAAAAATTGAAATCACTTAACGGAACTGATTTTTTTAAGCTCAACTTCAATGTAGAAAAAAGGGATTGAAAAAGCTGTGCATTTGGTTTACATGACGATAAATCTCACCGATAAAAACTTCTTAGCAACTACACAAGTACTTATCATAATAGTTGAATCAACACTAGCTGACAATTTGACATGCAGCAAAGAGCACATGCACTAATGTGCCTTCATGAACCAGCAAAATATCAAATCACAGCAGGAGAAAGTACTCCATTACAAGCATATGAAAGCAAAAGACAGTTGTGATCTTAAACAGGGAGAACTCCAATTCATCAGACCATACATGTAACAGAATAGCAAAATATCAAAAAAAAAAAAAAAAAAAAAAAAAAAAAAAGAGGAGGAAGAAGAAGAAGAATTATTGATATACTAAAAGAAACTTTCAGTAGTTCCTCACCAACTTCTGCTCACCACAAGAAAACATCCATGCAGTCTGGAATTCTAGCATATAAATATCGTCATAGCTTTATAGCATATACTTACAGATCCTAAGAGATAAGTTCTAAATCACATCATGTACTTGGTTAAAATTGGCATTGGTTATTCATCCAGACTCTCTAAAATCTTTGGAAAGGAGTCTGCTGATTGTCAAGTTTGAGATTTTGGCACCAAAATACATCAATCAAAAGAAAGAGAACAGTTTGATGAACCACCTCATTCAGCTGTTAATATTGATGGCATTTTTGACAAAATATTTTAAACGACCGCTAGAAAGATGACGCGGAATGCCAGAAAACACTTCAGTTGAGTCTATCAAATTAACCGGCTAAACGTAGCTGTTCTCCTTTAACATAAAAGTGCACTTCCCTAAAGAAGAATAGAATGATGGATCGCAATAGGGTATAGAACTTACTGAAAATTTGGAAAAATTGTCACCGCTTAGATCAATGAACATAACCTCACCCATTAACGAGTATAACAAGATTAATAGATAACTCTAGCATTTAAACGCCACAGAATTGGTGCAGCAAACAAGCTATCGAGTGCCAGTGATAGACATACCAACAGTCAGAGAGAGATGTATGGAAAAGATAAGAACCAACCTCAAGTGCTTTGCATACTTTATCAACTTCAGGAGCATAATTGATTTTCTGGGAGGTCATTATGAGCTCCAGTACACCAACACAGGACTGACCAGAAGGTTCAAACACTGGCAACGCCAAAGTTCCTCGAACATTGTAATGCAGGGCGTGATTAAGACGAGGGTACTCTTTACTGGAATAATACTGAACATTTGGAGTCCATTCTGGCAACTTTTTCCGGTAGACACGGCCTGGAAGTCCTAGAACTCCATCAGTTTCCCCATCCACAGAAAACATATACATCAAAGAAACCATTCGATATTGATGAAGCCCATTACAGTCCGGGTCAAGAACAAAGGGCTGCCCTGAAGTTGTAAGAACATTACGACCGCAATTCTTAACAGGTGCCCATACCTGGGCTAACACACGTTCTCCCGTCGATTCCTTGAAGTATCGAAGGGCCTGTGTCATCCTCTCCTTGATTATGCAAGAACCATCCAGATAATCTAAAGGGGGTAATCCCTTAATTGGTGGTGGGATTCTTTTATTATCGTCAGTGACGGACACAGTTTCAGGTGCAGCCTCATGTTCACTAGTATCTGCTCAAAACACAAAAGGAAAAGTTATGAATCTTTCCTTGGTCTCAACAGCCAAATGATATCAATTATACTTCAATTGGTAAAACAATAACTGTGACTTAAAACTCAAAAATAGTTGAGGACGATTATATGAATCATCTGTAATGCTTACATTAATCACTAGGTGTCGCTAAATGTAGAAAGACTATTGGAAGTCATAGCAACATTCAAAAATGAGCAAAAACCTATAAAGGAGTAACAAAAAGTTTAACCTTTAGCACTTGTTAAAAGGAAGAAAACTACATAGTTTGATCTCCTGCTATGTCAATGTTCTAGGCCAGAAACCAATTAGTATGCAATCTTCAGCCTAAAGTATTGAATTTGCCATGAACAATCCCCCTTTCAATTTTCACAATTAAACCAAATAGATAGTATAACTTGCATTTTTATTAAGTACTGAACTAAAAAAATTGTTTAATACTATGTATTAGTACTCTGATATTCATCATCTTTCATTCTCTTCAATTAGAATAAAAATTTTCCGAAGTCAACTGAACTTCACAAATAGCTCCAAATACATTGGAAATAAGTATAAGCCCGAGGCTTACAAGTGACAAATCTAGGGTAGCTGGAGCGGCGTATACTCCCGCCGGATAGAGCCTTTCCGTTAGGCTTATCCTCGTTTTCATCAGAAAAAGCCCAAAGTGGAGAACACGGCTGTTCAGAAGCAGCTGATACGAGAAACGGCGACATAGGATTGGAAGCAGAAGCAGCAGCCGCGAAGATCTGATCAAACGACCAGGAAGCGTCGAGATCTAAATCTAGATCCATCAATAACGACTCTCTATGATTCTCCCCCGCCGTATGCGGCTGCTGCGTCGCCGGCGCCGGTGCAAAGTCCTTTGGCTTTGAACGGAAAATGAGATTCATTTCTTCTTCCGGCTCGGACATTGAAGAAAATTAGTCGAGTGATGATAATGATGAAGATTTGCTCTCTCTATTATGTATGTGGCGAGAAGGGGAAGCTGACGAAGAAGATGACGATAATGGTTAATTTAAGAGTCTGATTCCATTGAGAATTGGAATCTAATACACTTGTATTACCTACTTGCATTGCACAAACTTTTATTTTATTTTTATCCATATATAAATTTAAAATATAAAAAACAATGGCAATAATTACTCCTACAACACTTTCCACCTTATTAGCCATCTCCATTTTTTTCATATTCAAAACTAATTCAAAGTATTTGTACCCAAGTCAGTATTCTTCTCGACAGTGTTTATATTTTTAAATTATTGATTGGTAAGTTTTCTATTAAGAATATTCAATAATGAATATATATCAAAATATTTACGTTTAACTTATATATTAAAAGAAAATTGATAAAGAGTCTTCATCTGATTATTTTTGGTTGAATATAGTTTCGTCTCTAATGAGTGTTTCATTTTATTTAGATGGTTATTATGCAATATTTCATAATATATTGTGTTATATCGTATTGTACCGTATTATTTTAATAAATATAATTTTTAAACAAATTGTATCGTTCTTCATTATTATATAATGTCACATATCTATAATTTAATGAGAAGCATATAAAATATTACAAATTATGGGGAAAATACGTTTAATGATAAAATAGAAGTATTCAATAATAAGTAAATACAAAATGAGAAGAAAACGTTAAATAACAACGCAATCATACCAAATCAATCTTTACACAAAACAAGTCTTTTCCTCATTATCTAAGGATGGATTTAAACGATACAGTCTAATAGGACTTAAGTAACAATCAAAATAGATTTTGTATTATCAATGGTGGAGCCAGAATTATCTTTAAAGGATTCAAAACTTTAAGAGGTAGACAGAAGAACTAATCGAAAGGGGTTCGATATCTATTATATGCACATAAAAGAATATTTTTACCACGTAGAAATAATATAATTTTTTGATAAAAAAGTTTTGAATGAACTCCATAATTACATTGTGACTCCATTATTATATATTATATTTAAACTAACAATATAATACAATATAGTAGGTAACGATTAGTGTAGGTCAGTTTTAAAAATTTATCTATACAAATCATACACATTTATTAGTTTATAATATTCAGATAAATTATATCGACTAATGTTTATCCCATTACTTCACATTAGCGTTGAGAAAGATGGATTCAATTATGAAATTTTACTGTGAGGTCTGTTAGTCAACCTTGATTAATTTAAACAATCGGTTTTAAACTAAGAAATTTAAAGTTGAGAAAAAATTATTAATTTTTTTTGAATTATACAAATTAACAATTATTTTAAAATAACTTTTATATATGATAATTAAAAAGAGATGAAAAGAATATTTTATTTACATAATTTGAGAATTTTGATCGAGAGTAAAAAGGAGACCACCTTTTATCACATTGCAGAAAGTAAATTACGAAGGAATCCACCGTTTCTTTTTATAAACTTTCTTAGTTGTTGCAAAGTTCACGCAAATAAGTAAAGATTCTTTCAAATTCTTGTTTGTGCAGTCTCAACCACTTTTTTGTCCTCTATATAGTCTTAAAATTAAATAAAATAAAAATATTAATAGTAAATATTTACTAAAAATATCATGAGGATTCTTTTGGTAAATGATTAATTCTTTGACTTAGTGTTTTTTTTTCTAATTTTAGGGTTTGATTATTACTTATTACTATAATAATAATATACGTAATAGATGTAATTCTTGTTAAATAAATGGGCAAATACGAAATCGAAATATTTGATTTGACTTGATTTTTTTTCTTTTGATTTGGCCATCTAATTAGACTTGCATTTTTTCCCATACATTTTAGGTTTGAACACATTTTTGTAAGAAATTTAATATATAATTATTCAAAATTAGCAAAATGAAAAGAATTACTTAAGCATTTTATACATGTTAAAACATTAACAACGTATATTTATTTTTCAATAATTGTCATTTTTTATTTAAATTTCAACCACATAAACAAATAAAAAAATCTATATTTTCATAAATTTTAAGATCAAAATAAATGGTAAAATCATAAATATATGAACTAAAAGATATACAAAAATTGTTGAAAGTTACGATGGAATATTTATATAATTATTTTATATTTAACTATATGTCTCGTATTCTAAATTTAAGAATAAAAAAAACTTTAATAAAGAATGTTCTTTTCTTAAATATCTTATATGATGTAAAACTGAATTGATTTCTGTTTAATATTTTATGCAATACGAAATTAAATATTGAACGAAATTTTTTTAAAAATTGAGATACAAAGGGGAAGTCCTAATTCGTATGATAACATATATAGTATAGTTTTATATTTTACAAAATCTATAATTTTTGAAGTATTATCTACATTTTTTTATTGGTAAAATTTTTCTCTCTCTTTTTTTTTTTTCCAATTTTCCTTTTTTGCATGACATCGAATATATTCCAATCTCTTTTCCCTATTCTTTTTCCCTTCCCCCCTCACTTTATGGAATGAAATATTTGTGTTGAAATTCTCTTTCAACTTTTTTTGCGTATCATAGTTTGTCATTCGTTGATTACATATTCATTTTGGTCTCCTTAATTTGAAATTTTGAATACATAATTTATCAATTAATTTTGATCAAGAGTAGCAAAAATAATTTGTTACAATATGATTTATCCACTTCATTTAAGTTTGGACATGTTAATAATTTATCAGTTTATTAATTTATTATATTTAATTCACGCGATTCAATTCATCTAAATGTTTGATTGATTTAGGCTAAACATACAATTTAACGTGACTAATGAAAAGTGAAAACTTAATAAAAAATTTAACTATTAAATTCAGTCATAATAAATAATTAAAAAAATTATAAGAAAAACTAATTAATTAATTAAAATTCGATAAAAATTGGATGATCTTAGTAATGAAGGTTTGTTTAGTTCATTTTGACTTGACTAGCTCAGGTCAAATAACCTTTCAATAGCAAATGAGATCCTTTTGCTCAATCAGCTTATTTTTTATTCGTTTAAATTCAATTCAATCCACATATTTGTCACTCATATAGATGCTAACATCAAAGACAAGGATTAAACGAAAGTTTAAAGAATAGTGATCTATAAAATGCACCTTAGAAAAAGTTATATTTAAAGTTATTTCAAATGAAATTTATATCTAGTGTGCAATTATTTATTATTTTTTCACAAATTATACTTAAACAAAAAAAATATGAACCATAATAAAAAATAAAATATACCCTTAAGTTGATATAAAAATTTATTATTTTATCGTATGTTTAATTTTAATGTATTTATATAGAGAGAATTTGAGTCAAAAGCTATCGGTAAATATGAACCATAAGTTCTTCACTAGATCCTCTCGGGACATAATAGATTAAAAAAAAATTTTTATCTTAGATTAAAAAGTAGGTGACCTTTACATTTATTGAACCAATAAAATCCAAACATATTGAGTAATCTTTTTTATACTTTTTAATTAATTTCAAAATTAAATCTTTATTTTAAAACTAGCAAGTGACGAGAGAATTAATGAAATCATGAGTGGAATCTGTCGTAGATCCCTTAACTAACATTAGATTAAGGAAATGATTTGTTCTAATGGATTTATTAAAAAGCGTTAAACCTACTTTAGCTGTCTTAAGTGCTAATGGATGGTGATTAATTTCTACTACATTTAAAAAAAAAATGACAACAATGCACACTAATTATGCCCTTAATCTAACATCATCATAATAATGGATCAAATAAAATTTTATATTAATTAAGTGGCTGCCTCAATCATGTGGAGCAAATAATTTAAAGTTTTTTTTTTAATTTTAGAGAATACTAGAAATCGGATTATAAAACTAATTGGTTGCTTACATAAAGTGTATCTTTTGAATGTTTTTTTAAATCTTTTTTAAGTATAATGGGTCCATGGATGTTGAAAGAACTCTTCTTTAATCATTAGAAAAATTAATTTTTGATTAAATTTTGTCAAATCAGCATTAATTCTTCTTCAACTAGCCTCATTTTAATTTTAGAACACCCTAAGTAGTATTAATCGATGTAAAAGAAGTGATTTCTTTCCTTAGTAAATTAAATTGCCACTATGTTCGATGAAATTGAAAGTTATCAATTCAAACAAATAATTTAAATATTATATAAGGATACAAAAAGGAAAAACTATTTAAACTTATCTTAATTATCCAATATATATTGAATTAATCAACATTTTATTACTATTACTAAATAAAGAGTAAAAAAAATATTGAGAATTAACTATTGTTGACACGTTCAAATTAAATATTTTACTGTTTAAAGATATTTATATCATGTAAGAGAAAATCTAAAATATAAAAAATAATTAATTTGTCACATAAGTTTATGAAAATATAATATGTCAAACTCGTTAATGGCTCAGATTTTAACACATCTATACTTTATCAAACTTAGATATCATTAATGAAATTTCTAATTTTGCCATTAAATTGTCACACGTCATCTATATCATTTCAAATTAATTGTGGGATGATAAAAAATTTAAAAAAATTAAAAAAAAGTTAGTATGATAATTTTTCTGTTCACTTTTACTTGTCACTATTTCACTTTTTGAGATTAACTTGACTAAACTTCAAAATTAAACTGAAGTACGCAGCTAAATTTAATATTTGAAATATAAAATTTAGATGGTTGAAAGTTATACAAAAAATACTATAAGTTGTAATCCTTTTTATATTAATATATATATATATATATATATATATATATATATCTTAAAATATTAATCAAAATTTATATGATTTAACTCCAACAAGTAAAATAATTACGTAAATGGAGCAAGTAATAAACAAAATAAATATGCTATATATGATCATGATATATAAAAAGGCGAAAAACATTTGTTAATACAATATTCGAGTGGGTATTAATCACCATCGTGTTGAAAACTTGAAAATGAGGTTACATCATCTTCAACTATATATAAATGGTCCCTTCTCATTTTTGTCATTTAATTGGTATACACCAAGAAAATTATAATTTGCGTAGCCCATCCTCGATAAGGAATGGACATCCTTTATCTTTTTAAACCTTAGATTTTTCAGAAGTACAAGCACATAACAATCACACATATCGATAACTCTATGTAGTATATATAATATAATAATAATATATTTAGTAAAATTATATAAATGATGTCTGAAAATAGTAGAGTTTAAATTAAATTTTATTACTATTTTATAAAAATAGACAATTTATTTTTAAAAAATTCTCGACTTAAACTTACCATCTCAAATGAAAGAAAAACATAAAAAAAAATTAAACCATTTTATTGAAATTTTCATTTTTACACTCAAATAATATCTTAATTCTAGTTTTATTTTTCCTTCTTTATTATTTGTTGTTAAGAATCACCTCACACTGAATTGAGACAAGAACCTTCGACTTTCTATAAAATTTAAATAATTTTTCTTTAATTTAATATGATACTAAAGCAAGATTCAAATATTTAATATTAAATTTTAAAATATTTAAATATATTATCAATTCTTGAACAACATGCATGCTATAAACCAAGCCATAAAATCATGTATAAATAAATACACAGTCTCAAAAAATTTAAATAAATTTTATTAAACACCTTAGCAACCTCCTAGCGATAAATGCATGCGGGGAGAAGTCATTTTCTTTGTGAAGATTGGGTATGTGCTTCATTTCTTGGCAGAGATGACGTGGTGCTACAGTTGCCACGTGGCCTTCTATCCTTCACCCCTCATGGATTGTGCTGACCTCACTAAGAAAAAATGGAAATTAAATCTTATCTTTGGACTTCCTTCCAAAAATTCTCATTCCTACGTACTTTCTAGAAACACGGTATGTCATTATCTTCTATTATTATTTGTGAATTTTAGTAGTATAATTGATTGATTATTTGGTGCTCGATTTATTCACATTATTGAGCAAATGGTCCCCATTCATCTCACATCATATAAGTGAGAGTCAATTATCAAAAATATCGTTAAAGTATCTTGATATTTTAAGCTATTATTATGTGAATAAATTGTTTACTGAAATATCATCATTCTTCGTATAAAAGTAAAAAAGAACACATTTGATATTTGAAAATTGTAGTTTTATATCACTGAGGATATGATTTTTGATAGAACGGAATGAAGGTCGCGTATTAGGAGCCCTTGTGATATAGTAGGTTAATTAATAGAGGTAGTTGTGTTCTTTTTATATTATATTGCTATTGTATGTCATTCATTTTGTTACTTTTATTGTCTTTACAAATTGTTATTTACTTTTTATTCTAGTCGTTTAGTTTCATATCTAGTATTTTTTGCTTTAGGAATGATATTTTTGAGATGAGGGTCTTTCGGAAACAACCTCTCTATATCCATCAGGTAATGATAAAGTTTGCATATGTATATTTTACTTTCTCCAGACTTCACTTGTGGGATTTCACTAGGTATGTTATTGTATTTGATTATTACTTTCCTAAAGCTCAAATCTATTCTTTTTTAAAAATAATAATAATTAAGAAAAATCATATTGACGGTGATCATATCGTGCTAAGGGGGAAGAAGAAAAAAGAAATACCATACTTAAGCCTTAATGTTTGTATTATGTATTTTCGTTTTTCTATGTCACATGTGAGAGCAAGAGAATAGGTTTACGTAAATAATTAACTTCACTCACATGCATTGGTCGTTTACTTTTCTTTATAATTTTTATCTTATAAATTAATAAATAATTTGAAATAAGTATTTATAGTGAAGTGAATAACTAATATAAAATAGAGGAAGTATCACTTAATGCATATTACTATAGATCAGTCATCTTTTGATATAAATCGATTTATTCTACAGTAAAAAATTTTAACGAAAATTTATATTTTTTAAATTTTAAATTAGCGACTATTGATACTGATCGGATGAGAAACAAATCACTATATAAAAGTTGACACTTCCAGAGATTTAGTTTGTTTACCTGCCTCAAAAAGTTTTTTCTTTAATTTTCTTCAATTGGCAACTCAATTAGAAGATGTAAAAGACAAATTTCTCTCCTTGTTAGTAGTATTTTCGTCAAGGATGTTCGTGCTTTTAAAATATTAGTGATTGATTTTTATATTAAGGGTGTTCAACAATTGATATATATCAAATTATTTATATTTAACATATATATTCGAAAAAATTTTCCGACGAAAGATATTCATCTGATTATCCTCGAGTGAATGTAGTTCTGCCCCTGTTGTTAGTCTTAGTCAACTAGCTATCTTTTGGTGAATTTCTTTTTATTTTTTCCTCATATGAATTGTGACTGCAAATTTTCTAAGTTCAAAAATAAAAAAGAAATATATTGCGGCCATTTACATCAGTTGAAGCCTGCCTTATATAACATAATTAATTAGTTCTAAGGAAAACTCAACTGGTGAACTTGAGATAAGAAAGCCATCACTTTCGGTAGGTGAAGGTTTGTCTTTTACTTATAAAATTGGAGGTCATTTTTAATTTAGTATAAGCTATTAAAAAATAATAATTCTAATACATACAAATTAAGAAAGAATCTGTTGTGAGCATTATAGTGTTAATTACTATGTTTCCTAAGTGGCCAATAAGATTAAAAATGAAGAAAAAAAAAAGTTAATGTGTAGATTCCACTTTGTTTGTTAAGAATTAATGAAAATACCCAAGAAGTCAAGGTGGATAACACATTTGGAACGTCAGCAACTTATATGCGTGATATCAATTACAAAAAGGGGGAATAATCAATAATATTGTATAATTAATGGGTAAAATTAGATAGTCTGAAATTGATCAAGAAAATGTATTAACAATAACTAATTTTATTACGAAATAATCTATGATATTTATAATATTTAAAAGTGATTTTTATGTTTGAGATCAAAATCATACATTATATAATCTTAATAAGATATCTGATTTTTCCGTCTCTCTTCCCTTCTCGATATTTTTACTTTAAAGAATTTTGCGTTCTTTAATCAAATGTTCAACTTTCTCTTATTTATTTTAATTTCCCTCGAGATGAGCTTTTTATTTGTTCATTTAAAATAAAGGATACATTTTTATATTTTCTTAACGAGAAACTTTTATAGTGACACAACTCCACCCTTGAATATACTAGTCATTTCTTTACTTCCCCCTTAATTTTATGCCTCACTGTCATATACTCCTTCCATTCATTTTTATTTGTCATTATTTCATTTTTCAAGTTCAATTTGACTAAACTTTAAAGGTAAATTGAAGTAGCTAAATTTAATATTTGAAATCTAAAAGTTAGATGGTTAAAGCCTATACAAAAAATGTTATAAGTTGCAATCTTTCTCATATTAATATAATGAAAAATTATATCTTAAAATGTTGATCTAGTTTATATAATTTAACTTTAGTAAATGAAATAATGACAAGTAAAAGTAAGCAGAAGGAGTATGTATTCTTCATTGTGGACTCTTTGATAATTTTCATTCATAACAGTGTCATTTCCCCCTTTTCTTCTTTATTGTGTGATCTTATTGCAATTTGCACATTGTACAACAAAAATTAGTTGGCCATGACTTAGTTTCCAGCTTATAATTAAGAGCAACTTCTAGTCATTTTCATATTTACCTTTCCAAAAAAGAGGCCTACCACCAATTCTTTTGTCTTGTTTTGGGAACTTAGGCATATGGACTAATTGTCAAAAACACAAAGGGACCACAAAATATGTGTCTCTAGATTTAGTTGTACTTATTGTCTATAAAATAGGATTAAATTCACAATTATAATAATATAATTCTTTGACTACAATTTCTCTTGTAGTAGTATTTCTTATTATATAAAATACTAATTGGTTTTTTTACTTACTAATCACAAAAATTGGAGGTTTTGATTCTTAGCGTAACCCTTAATCATTGAGTAGAATATATCATTTGAGACAAGAAAAGTTTTTATGGAGCACAAAAGGGTAGAAGAAATATTTTTTTAAAAAAATAATTACTATATTCAGATCAACTTACGTACATCTCTATTGATTTTACAAATCGAAATACCAGGTAAAGTTTGCATTAGTTCTCGCAACTTAATGAAGAAATGTTCCAACTTCGATCCATTATTATAAATATAAATTAACAAGTAGGCACGACGAGATTACAGCTAAACAATATTTAACAAGGTTATGTTAGAGATTTTCTTAAGAAATTGATAAAGCAATGTGAACATATTTTTCACAAAAAAGATATAAATATGTTGTAAACAACAGTGGGTTAGTGGGCATAGCAATTTGACGTTTTTTTATTTTGTTTTCTCTTCTTTAAAAGTGTATATATATATTCAGGCAACAACGCATCAACATGTCTGTTTATGTTGCCTATTTATTCTTCTTTATTATATGAGACTCGAAAAAATATTTTGTGAGCTTCATTTATATTTTATATTTCCATTCATCTTATAAAACCATTTTAAATTTTAGACATCTTTTAAATCAATAATTAATATGGTGTATTTTATCACATTTTTTTAAAAAAAAAAAAGTTTTGTTATAGCAATTGCATATTTTTCTTGTTGACATGGAAAGATAAAAAGTTGCTTGTGCAGTTGCTCATTCTTTTCATTCCGAAAGTATCTGTTCAGCTATAAGAATTATGATTTGAAACTTTTAGAATAAATTTTACTTTATTTGAAAATCAATGTTTGACCTTGAAAATTCAAATTTTTATTTTGAAGTTATGTTTCAATTTTGAAAAAAAAAATTTATAACTTATTTCCTATCTCACTTTTTAAATGATTATACAAATATAAATATTATAGCACATATTACAAAAAAATATAACTAATTACTATAAAAGTTAATCTTATTAGGCACTTGCATGGCACATACTATTGTAACGTGTGTGTAATTAGAACAACATGCTTAATATAATTTTATAAGTACAGTTTAAAAAAAATTATATGTATACAGTTTATTCCTACTTTATAACGATAGAGAGGTTGTTACCGATAGACTATAAGCTTAGTAGAAGATAGCAAAGTCAAGTATGAAAAAAAAAACACATAGAAATAAATCAGTCATGTTGAAACATAATAAAAAAGAGAACAATAGCAATAACAAATAATATAACAATCAAAATAAGAGAAACCACATGTAATATATAGAGTATATAAAATAATATGAAATATGTTTAAAACAGTCCTGTAATTTTTATTTTATTTTTTTATATATAAATTATTTTATATACTTCAACCAATAGGAGGACCACCAAGGAGTAGGGGGTAGAATATATATCTTCCATAAAATTTAAAAGAATCTTCTTCTTTTTTTAAAATTTATTTTAAAGGATTTATAAAAGAATAAAATTTGATAGTTGTCAAATTGGCATCCAACAACTTTGACAAATCAAAATTAAATTCTTCTTATGACTTCTTCCTGAAGAAAACATATTATTTTAAAACAAATCTCAACTAAAATAACATGTGTTGTTTAATTTAATTTCACCCTCCTTTTATTTTGGAACTCCTAATTCATATTAAATATTTTGCTTCCATTGAAGAAGTCTATATAACTCATGCTTATCTACACATACTATATATATCAATTTGACCATTTTAAATAAATTTCTAAAACATGATATCATTTTTTTCTCAATGATCGTGATGTCTTTATTTCTTAGGTCGTGTTTGGTACGAAGACGAAATTTTCATGGAAAATAAGTCCTTTTTTAACTTCATTTTTCAAGTCCGGGGAGGATAAAAGGTATGTAAACCTTGCCACTACATTATAGAGGTAGACAGGTTGTTTTCTAAAGACCCTTATCACAAAAATATCATCCCAAAACTAGAAAATACTAGATATGAAACCAAATGACTAGAATGGAAAGCAAATAATAATTTGTAAAGATAATAAAAGTGACAAAATGAATGACAGACAATGACAACACAATATATAAAGATATATATGACTACCTTTGCTAACTTACTATATATGATAAGACCAGACATCATCCTACTCCTACTAGTCATCTAACTTTTTACCTTAATCTAAGGTCATGTCCTCAGTGATATAAAGATGCACCATATTTTGTCTAATCATCTATCCCGAATACTTTTTTGGTCTCCCTCCACCCCTCCGCATAATCTCTAAATCCAACATGTTGCACCTCCCAACAGGAGTGCCAATATTTTTTCTCTGCACATGTCCAAATAATCACAATCTCGTTTCTCTCATTTTCTCTACCACAAAGATTACCCTTAACTTCTCCCAAAGGATATCATTCCTAATATTTTGATCAGACAAATATGAAAACAAAATATTTTCCTAAAAATGTTTCTTCTCAACCAAACACACCCTTAATGTCTTGGAGTAATTTTCTTATATTTGTTTTGGCATACATGGATTGTTTGTTACGTAAGTACAATTTTATAGTTCACACACAAATCTACTTAGTTTAATTAATTCTTCAAAAAGTAATTAATACAAACAATCTTAGAAAAGTCGGTTGTTAATTATAATTAATCGAAGTGATTCAATTTTTATTAGTCGTCACCACATCACTTAGACACATTATTATTATTGTGAAAGCTAGCTTTTATTTGATAGAATATAATTTTATAGTCAAACATAATTATTTGTAAAAAGGGTGGTTGATTATGAATTTTTATTTTTCTATAATTATTGTTAGTCATGAGTTTTAAGACAAAGTGGAGTTGACGGCTGAGCTTATTAAATAATCACAATAACTAATACTATTTGTAAGAGTTTATCTTAGGCATAATAAGTAAACGATAAAATTACGTGGATAAATAAACATATATATATATTAATTAATTAATATAATTATAATCTAAATTAATTATGGCTTGCGAAAAATATTTAGTTATAATTACAGTTCTAGTTTTGTATAATTCGCGTGATCTATACAAATGATGTGTGCGAATACAGTTTGAGTTTTGTATAATTTGCACGATTTATATAAACATCATGTGCGAATTTGTCATATAACGAAATGTATAAACACTGCAAGTTGTATAATGAATTATACAAATATTGTGCATGAATTGTATAGTGAAATATATAAACATTGTACAAAAATTATGAATTATATAGCGATTATACAAACATAAACAAACGTTGCACGAATCATACAAACGCTGCTATAACTATAATTACGAAATTTAATTTCCCAAGCTATAACTATGGAGCATAATTAAGGTGTTTTTGAGTGGCTATATGCGAAAATTCCTTTAAGTAAACGTACTTTTTAAATTTAGTTTTAGCTGATAATTATAATTTTTTTTAATTTTGATATATATAAGTAGACACTTAAAATTATATAAAATCGAACAAGTAGACATATTCTATATGGCAAAACCTATATAACAATTTACATCCTAGAAATTATTCTACGTGTATTATGCAACACAAGACATTTGTATAAAATTGATTTGAAAAAACAAAGAGGAGAAATTTGAAACTTGCCCGTAAAAGCTTTAAGATTTTTTACTTTTTTTTTATGGTTGAACATGTGACTTATAATTTTTTTTTAAAAAAATTAAGGATGTTGATATTAAATTCTGAGAATTTGAATTAGTTAAATCATAAAGGGAATATTAGAAAACCCTTTTTAACAAGTGGAGTTGGTTCAATTGTTTCAACCTACTTAATTTGTCCAAATATGTGACACCTTCAGTGTTAGAACTTAAAGTTACAATCAAATTGCAAAAACAATTTTGAAGGACTCGAATGGCTACTTGACCCTTTATTATTTTACACAAATGATTGTTACTAATGATAAAGATATTAATTAACTCTATCATAATGGGCATGATTGATTCAATTTCAATTAACAAATAAGTATTGTTTAAACAAAAATTACTACAAGAAAGTTTTTTGCTTATAAATACTATATCCAAGGGGATAATTTAAAAGATATACAATAAATTGATCGGTTCACAATAAATACGGTCATATTTTATATAAAAGCTAGTCAAAAATCATAGAAAATGTATAACAACAATACTATAGCTTGCTAAAATTTATAAGAAGTGTATACTGGCGATACAATATATATTACACATACATGAGCTATACACTGAATATTCATGATTATACACTAAAAAATTGAATATAGATTGACTATATATAAAATACACACTAAGTAAATATATTTATATCACGGATGATCATTCTTTTTATAATTGAAGTGATTGAACGATCATTTTAGGTAATTATCTACGTCCGTCTCTAGAATTTAAAACTTAATGTCAACAACCATTTTTCAATCCCACGTATCAGTGGCTATTTGTGAAATTTACCTACTCATACATGTCTCATATTCTCTTTCAAATGAGTTGATATTTGTTTTTGCATGTTGAAATCAAATTTATACCTAGCAAGATATAAATTCTTTAAGAGCACAAAGCAGTACATGTGCGATATGATTAAGCAAAAATATACACTTTATGTCCCACGAAAAAGTTATTTACCTTGAGGAATAAAAATTAAAGACCAACTCAAAATAGCGATAAAAGTGCAAATGAGCCCTGTTGGGAGTACATCTCAAAACAATGAATTGGACTTACATACAAAAGCCCATAATCATCTGTAAAAAGCCCAAAACAGACCCAGCCCAATCATACCTACAAAGTCCGAAATTCTGCAAATTCCCTTTCTCATTCGATCAGATCAACAGTTTCAATCCCCATTTCTCTCCTTTATCAAGGTACATTTTTGCTCATCATTTTTATCGATTACAAGGTGAATTTGATTATAAGTATACTTCAATTTACTTGTTTTTGTCAGAATTTGCTGTTATGATTAAGGATTTTTTTTCGATCGATTGAATGTTTTGTTTTGCGGTTTTGATTTTGAAGAGATCTATTAATTATGGATGGTGAAATTAAGAACATCAAGAAGTGGAACATACTGTATCCAGTTTATATAAATTCAAAAAAGACGATAGCGGAAGGAAGAAGAATTTGTGTGACAAAAGCTTGTGAAAACCCTACTTGTACTGAGATTAGTGATTGCTGCAACTTCCTCAAAATTCCTTGTGCAATTGAGGTTTGTTTTTTTAAAATTTTTTGCTTTGCTTGTTTCAAAGATTATTTTTGTATGATTATGTATGTGTACGTATGTTTTAGTGTGTAATTGGCCCTATCTAGATAATTCGGCAAGAGAATATCTATATAGCAATCACTCAACTATGCATTGATCCTAAAATAGTTGGGTCGTCAGATATGAATCTTCTGTATTTATCTGTCCTAAGTAGGCTCATTTCATTGGAATGCTAAAATAGTTCATCTTTAAAGGCAAATTAGAGTTCTGTTGACTCCGTCTCTCATTTCTACACGAACATACAAACACCTATCCAAAATAATAAGACTATGGGCACCCAAGGGTGTGGCCTAGATGCCTAGTTATCAATGAAGTGTGGGAGAACAATGAGGTTGCAGATTCAAATTTCAGCTTGTACAAAGATGCTAAGGTGTTTTTTTTTCTATATTCAAGTCTTATGTTGGTGGGAGACAGCAGATAGGAATTAATTGAGGTGTATGCAGTGTCCCAGATACCATAGTCATTAAAAAGAAAAGAATAATTAGACTGTGGAAAACAACGGAACTAATGCAAGTGCAGTAACTCCCAATCCCAAGTTTCCAATTAGTTGATATTGCATATATGATCCTTTCATTTCATTGTATTCATTTTTCTTTTCTTTAGGCAACAGAAGATAAAGAAAAATGGGAAAAGGGAAGTGTGCTGGGATTAGAATTTTGAATAATAGCTGGAATTGAGCACTCTAAGATCTCCGAATCTCCTGAACCATGGTAAAGGCATTTATTGCCATCTGATTGGTTGGGTTAATATTTACTCCTAGGAGCAAATCTCTAAATAGGATGTTGCACTTTTATTTTGTTTCTCGCAATGAAATTGATGATAAGCTGTTCAAATACGAAGTGTACTTGTTACTTGTTCAAAATAAGTTAATTATGGTGATATCTGAAGCATCCTTAGTTAAAAGACGTGATGTGCCTTCAAAGAAAAACATGGCAATTTGCGAGCAAAACTGTTTTCATTGATGTTTTCCGAACTATTGAATTAGTGAACATATAAGACCGAGAAAAATATTTGCTTATAGTTATATTCTGGAATGGTTATAACAGCTTGATAAGGCATATCCACGGGATTTCATGCAAAGAGGAAGAGTGAGATTTTTGCTGAAGCGGGAAGATGGAACCCCTTACAATCCTGTGATTTCCTCACGTAAGAACATTGCTTGAAGCTTTTTGGAAAGCATGTTGAGTAACTTTGTACTTTGTTGAAGTGCTGTTTTAAGCTTTAAACATTGAGCTTGTTTGATTCATGCGAAAATTGTGTGCTCTTGAATTTGGAAAAGTTATATAGATGAAAAGCGCTAAATATTTCAAATGGAAGTGAATACCATACCATTTTGTGAAGCTATAGCTACCGTTCTTAATTGATGTAATCTCTGGCAGTTGTGCATAGTGCAATTGGAATATACTGCATCATAAGAATGCTGGTCGACAACAAAGAAGAAATGTACTATGACTCAATCCCAAACTAGTGGGGGTATACGAATAATTTATATCATATCAATCCCTATTTGGTTACATTCATGCCAATACTCTAATTTGTCTGCGTGAAATTCTCTAAGACTGCACTAGTCTGGTGCAACTATTTTATACAATATATTATTTACCCATTAAAAAGGAGATTCTCAAAGGCTAGAGTTCCTTTAAATTTTACACATGTCCTTACATTTTTACTGATAAGGCTTTCAATAAACATCAGACGCGATGTAAGTATAGCAACATGACTATGTTTTTATCCCCAACTGTTTGGTATTATCTGGAAATACTTATGAAGATCTGGTGGATGGATGCCTTTCTTCTATGGAGGAGAATGCATGAAGAGAGATAGACAATGGTTCTTTTTCCTTATTAAGTTTATGTTCTTCCAAGAAAAAAAACAGGTGGCAACTTGTATAAACCAATTTTATACAAACCCAAACAGAACGTCGATTCTCAATATTATTGGTTTTCCTGTGGTTAGGGATAAACATGGTTGTGAAGAATACCTGTGGAAAAATGTATTTCAAGAAGTCCATAGATGTAGGAGGATGAATGAAGGTGTGGTGTGAGTATATAGTAGTATTTATGTCCCCAAGTTGGCGGATTTCCATGCAGTTGATGAAGGGAAACATGATCCAGAACCTGTTTGGATTAGCTGATTAAAGTAACTGATAAGCATTAACTGTTAGAAGAACATTTTTAGGTGCTAAATCTGATTTTAATAGGAGGATGAATGATGAGTGCATGGTGTGAGTATATAGCATAATTTGTGTTTATAGAAGTAGGAGGATGAATGAAGGCGTGGTGCGAGTATATAACAGGATTTGTGTCCCCAGGTCGGCGGATTTCCATGAAGTTGAGGATAGTAAAAAAATGATCTAGAGCTTGTTTAGATTAGCTGATTAAGAATAGTTAATAATCATCAACTGTTTAGAAACACTTTAAGGTGCTAAAGCAGATTTTAATAAGCAATTACATGTTTGGATGATGAAATTGATGATAAGTAGCTTCTTTTTTTCCTTAAAATGATTGAAATGTTCTTTAAGTTGGATTTAAAAACTATAAATTGATAAGAAGTATTCTTTACATACACAATGATGAATGACGGAAATGATAAAGAGAGATCATAGGAATTTTGTTCTTGGGAAGAGCATTTCGGAGATTACAAAAGAACTTAGGGATAAAATGTAAAGGGTGATGCTTATAAAACATTTCTGGTGCTTACCAAATGCATAGATAAGCGAAGAAGTGCTTATAAGCTGGTCAAGCTCACCCAAACACTCTCTTGTCTCATAAAAGTTCTAATTTATTGGTACTTGACTAAAGAACCAGCTCACTCAGTCTACAATAACCTAACATCAGAACTTCTTCCACTGAGAGAAATGGAGAGAGTGTTTGTGATGTCCTTGTTGCTTAACTAGAAGCTACGCTACGGGTAATGATATGTGATATGAGAAGTGGAAGTTGGGAAATAGAGGTGTGTCTGGACCAAATAAAGAAGAGAGTTTAAATTCATTTGTAAAAGATTACCTCATAAAGGCTGATGGGATACGACTGTGCTATTCGAGATATTATTAATCTTTTTTATTGCAGTTTGGGTAATCTATCAAAATGGAAGACATCAGCAGAAAAACAAGAGTTTTACTGGACTATTTTTCATACAAGGAATTGGGGAATGCTTTCTTAATCTTTTTTTGACTTAATATTCTTAATTGGTTGTGAAGGAGCTTCTGTGATACTGGGGTAGTTTGGGTCTCAGGCATAAAGGCAGCATGAGAATATGAACTTCTGTACTTTGCGAGTGAGTAACCCAGCATCTCCTACAAGCATAAATTACTATTGATGGATTCAGTTGAGAGCTGGACACGCTTCTTGTACATGTTCTTTTCTACACCGACTTGGTCTTTGTTCATGAATGTGCACATTTGTTTTCTTTTTTGAATAATGAGAGACATTGTTGCGTTCTGAAAGAAAACACGTGACACACGGATGTCTCATCAGTTGAAGACCATGTGACACAGTCAACTTTAAATGATGGTTTTGGTGTAACTTGTTTTCCTTTCTAGAACTTAATAATTGAACTGGCAGTAAAACTTTCTAGGGTTGTATATTGCAGGGAAACAGCTGATGATCAATGTTGCAGAGTTGGTTCGAAGACATCCTAATAGGACTAAGAAGCAGGAGCCCGCAGCCTCTGCAGCTGGTTCTTCAAAGTCCGGCAAGGGTGGTAAAAAGAAGAGATAGTGTCAGGAGGCAACATTTCAATTTCTTCAAACTGTTTAGAGATCTTAGATCTATTTATCTCGTAATATTGTAGTCCTTTCTTTTCACACTTTATTTTGGGAGATGTTGCGAAGGACTTGCAAAGAAGAGAAAGGATGTATGAGCTATCGAAGAATGTGCCATATTTGTATCATCGATCCAGACATTTTTATTCTTTTTTTGGCCTTAACTTAGATGGTGATAGTTTTAATATTTGTTTTTGGTTACAACTTTCTTTTAATCCCAAATTAGTTGGAGTCGGACAATATGGATCGATCTGAAACTAGTCAGCACCGATGATATGAGTGCACTCTCAGTATGAGCTAGAGGGATGAACTAATGCGTCGTCTTGTTTGGAGATGTTGGAAATGCCAAATTGCGCGATGCTACATTGCTCTTGTTGTGTGAACTGCATGAATCCGAGTCTCCTCATATCCAGCTGCTACGACACGTTTTCTGAACTGTAGGGTTGGAAATTTGAAATCTTAAAAGGGTGAATGTAGGAGTTGGTCTGTATTTCAGGTTCATAGGATAAAATGTTTCATATCTGTTCCAACATAACCTAAGTTTAGATTTGAACTACAGATGCAAATTACAATTCGATGGCCTTTAGTTACTTCCGTTAAAACATTCGACCAACAATTAATACCAAAATCCAGAAGGGAACGCTCAAATCTTTGGATACATCTCTAGTTTAGCCCACAACATTTGGCAACAGAAATGCCAACATGGTATAAAGTTATAATGTCCAACATACTGCTATAGGAAAGTGAACTGCGCTGAAAAAAAGTTATTTCCAGAAAAAATCAAAATTGAGTTCTCAACCTTGATAAGCCACGTTCTGCCCAGAAGTTACCCAACAAAAACATAGTAATTTTGTAAGTGGAGTCTGAGAAGGGTAAAGCGTACAAGTGTATTGAAGTACAAAAAACATACAAGACCAAGAAACTACAGTAAAACACTCTGCCAGAAGTCACCCGTTGACAAATTTGGCTCCAAATCAAATGACCAAAATGAAATGCATTTATTGTATTGTTACAAATACAGCTTTATATGACATTTAAATGGAAAGGGAAAAAAAAGAGAACCTTGTATGTATTGTATAATGTTGTATGTGACCATAGAGGCCACAAATCAACCAGCCATGAATCAATATAAACTAAATGAATCGGGTAATCACATTCATGAAATCCAACTTTGAATAGAAGAAGAGTTGAGATCAGAATCCTGGACCCAACACGCTCTTTGTTAAAGGCAACCCGACTGGATAGGATCTGTGAATCCTCATTTTGCTAGCAACTGGACCTTTGGCAAAATTGTCACTAAGATCTTTTCCTTCTGTATCTGAAACTGATTTTGGTGGCACACTTGATTCATTAGCTTCGACAATGAACTCAAGTCCCTAAATTACAATATGTATGATTAGACCTTGTGAAGCATTGAAAGGACGGCTAAATCCAGCTAAACAGGTTCAAGAGTTGATGTACCTTCACAGAATTTTCCTTTGGAGTCACCTTTGAATGCTCTATCAGTTTAGCCTCGATGCCCTTTCCGAAATTCCAATTGACAAAATCAGAATACAACTTTATGTTTTGAAAATAGGAATATGAAGAACGACAAATGGAATATTTGCCCAACAGCAAAACCGCAGTTCTATTTTTTAATGCATCACCAACAAATTGGAGTAACAAACACCACAATTTCCAAGAGGTCGGGTTTTTTCTGATTACAATCAAGTGATCATCAGATATCATGGAAAGATGCCAAAGTTCTTCTTAGCAGTAGCATAATTACAGATTTTATGGTTTAGGTCAGTTAGCAAGTCCTTTCAAGTGAATCTTATAGGATAATTTGCCAAGCACCAAGGGAGAAAGTCGATGTTCCGCAGAATGGAAAAGCCAGTGGTACCCATTAATCACAGCCTTAATTAGAAATGCCAATGTTCATTCAAAATGCAAGGGAGAAAAGACAAGAAAAGCCTTACAACACTGCTTGTATTACTTATGAGAGGCAGAAAGTGAACAAAGAGGAAGGACAACAATAGTTGAAAGGCTTTCATCTATTAACATAAACATACCTGAATAACTTTAGTATTTTGACCATCCTTAATGCCCGCAGCAGCTTGGCACAAGTACCACAAACCAGAATTAGTCACATCCTGTGGGGTGGGGAAAATCAAACAAGCACAATGTGATTCAACTGCAATAGTAATATACAGAACATAGGAAGAAGAGGCAAAAAGTACGTTGCAGACGTATACAGATATTCACCTGGTTGCTCTCAAGAAGCTCAATCTTCCCTTCCTGCCAAATGAACAACTGAAAGATTACAAAATGACCAGCCAGCAGCTTTTTACCAGCAAATTGATACAATTTGTCAAGCAACATACTTACCAATCCAGACACCATGTCATAGATTAAGTTTATATCACAACCAATTTGATTTAGATTAGCCTTAACATCTCTCACCTGCATCAAGAAACATCTGATGTTAAGCACAAAGAAAGTCTGCCAGTCTCTCGATACATAAAGTCTATGACTAAGATATTCAAGCAAGTGCCAGTCATAATTATTTTCTCGCCGTAACCTTTACCTTTATAAGATATATTTCTGGTAATTAGTTTTACATGCAACCAACAAAATTCAGGTCATATTGGCAAGGTCCTCCCAGTAATTTTCAGTTTATACGTCTCTCAAGTTTTGACAAAGCACTTGATCGATACCTCAATCCCACGTGTTTTTTTTTTTTTTTTGGCTATAACTGAGATAAAACTTTCCTTTAGTGTGCTGGTGTGGAAACATGAGTTACAAGAAACTACTTGCCACATAAGACAAAAGAATCCTTCCTAATACAACAAAGTTAAAAGGAGAAAGGTAAGAAATTTTATTCTCCTTACATCATTAGTAACAAGGTTTGATATCTCAATTTGCTCATCTAGCTTCCAGTCCAAGGTTTCCAGCCTCTTAGACAAATGTCTTTTTGTAGACTATAAAAGAATAGAAGTGAAAAAGTATGAGAACAGTTATTAGCATATATTATACAAATAATCCAGACTGTTGACAATTCTTGACTCACAGCCAATGCCTCAGATACGTTCTCCAATTGCTTAGATACAGATGCAACAGCATTGACCATATTATGCTTTGTGACATACATTACATCAGAAAAGGACCAACCCTGTGGAGAATCAGGAAGAGCATATTTATTTTTAACAAATACCCTTGGGGTGCCAATAGATATAAACTGCAGCAGGGAACACTCGCCTTCCACTTCATGTAACAATATCCCATCGCCCCAACTGCGGCAGCTGGAAGAATGTAAGAACCATAGCTCCCTAAAAAAGCAAAGGCTTATAGCCATGTCAGCTGTACTTCAACTAGATCATCCATATATAAAGGACAAGTAGGGTACTTACATTCCTAGTATTCTATCCCCAACTGAGGCAGGGGTGCTCTTTGACAAATAATTAAAAAAAGAGCAATATTGGAAAAAAGGTAACAGAAATTAAGGAAATATTCCTCTGACTAAGGAAGCTAAAAACAAACATGGATATAAAGAACTTCCATGTTCATATTTTTTTTTTTTTGAGAAAGCCAAAGTAGAAGAATTAAAGAGAAAATGGGAAGAAGAATGGTTGAAAAACAGTGATACAGAGAGATTGAAAACAGGCATCGTAATTGGAGGGTGTTACATAATTTTCGGGGTCCATTTAAGAATTGCTATCTCCATTCTAGAGAATACAGCACAGGCACTAAGATAGCAGACACAATTTAAAGTGAGCATAAAAAGACAGAAACCTACCACTAGAGGAAGAATCCTTATTGAAAATAGTAATTGGATTTGATATGCTCATCTCCCGAATCTCTTGTGCTAATTGTCGAATCTAAAGGCAACATCAGAACCAAGAAAGGCTTGGATGAGGTAACAAGTGGAGTTATATAAAAAACATGCTAAGCACTTGTTAATTTGCAAAATCACATTAACATAAGCCAGGAGCTCTATCTTGCCACTTACTTATCCATATACATAGAAGATATACATAACCGACTCAATTTTAATATCAATGCTACATTAAATGCCATGCACATTAACGCGCAAAAATCAAGTTCATCGGTGAAACATATTTTGGTAAGAGTAATGCTTCAACGTTGTTGAAATTTTATTGACCATCATGAAGAGTCCACATCACTGTGAAAGGAATTTGGACCCTTTATATGCTCTTGTAATGCTCGACTCTTGAGCTAGCTTTTCAGGCCGAGTTAGGCCCAACGTCCATTTTTTAAACATGGTATCAGAGTCAGGCCCATCTCAAGACATGGTTTACCGATCTTGGCCCCTCATATGAAATTGCCCACTAGATGTCCAGCCTTGAGAGTGAGGGCTGCGTGTGTGAGAAGTCCCACACCAGCAATTGGAAGGAAATTGGATTTTTTATATGGTCTTGGATAATTCTCACCTCTTGAGCTAACATTTGGAGTTGAGTTAAGCCCAATACTCATTTCTTAATAACCACTAACCAGCTCGTATAAAAGCTTTAGTCATTAGAAATGAGATGCTTTTATTTATTTATCAAGGTTGACGATACACCTATTCTGTTTTTTTCTTGATGCACAAGCCTATAATATTTTTTCGCTAATGGATAGAGGTGAACTCAAAACAAGGACGTCATTTACTATGCGACCATGTTGAATTGTATGACTACCTTATTAAAAGCTTAAACTGTTACAAAGAAGGCTCTCTTATTTATTTATTTTAGGTCAACAAAATAATCTCTCCTGTATCTAACTGTCTTCCCCTGATCTTTTGATTATTCCCCCCTTCTACCTTGTGCTACTAAATTTTAAGTATCATATTAGATGATTTCTTGAATAAAATTGTATGATTTTTACCCTAGTCTTCTTTTCCTTCAAAACATCCTATCAATCTGCTTTGATAAGCAGAAGATAAATGTAACACTAATAAAAAGATAAATGTAGTACCTGAGCTGCTAGAAGAGCAGTGTCATATTTACCAGGTGATGTCTCAGCTGCATTCACACCATTTATCAGCTCCTGAAGCTGTGTGATCAGATCAGATAATCGTCCACTCTTCAATATCACTGACCCAGTCAAACCTACAGTACAACCAAATTAGTCACACCCCAAAAGGAAGAACGTATAGAGATTTGAAGGAACTATTAACTCATATCAGAACAGCGACAAAACTTCTCAGACTGCTTCCCCCCCAATCTAATTTCTTGTCTTAAGTCCAAATAAAATTTCTGTTCTAGGGTAGTATTAAAAGTTACTCTACTAGGGGTGGGAGTCCACCAGATAAAATGCTACATGATAGAAGAGTTCACTCTGCCGCATAAGATCCTCGAATCAACCATTAACTACCTGCCCATTCTCGTTCTCTTTCCTCTCCAAGAAGGGGCTCCATACTTCAATTAAAGCTCCCACACCCACATCTTTAGTTTCCTTCAGATACTAGTTTAAAGGAAGCTTCAGATACTAGTTTAAAGGCCAGTGTAAAAATAGCCTACAATGAATTCTCTGATTACTGTAGTAGCTTAATAGAACAAAAATAAATATAGAGGACCCTTATAGTCCAATTTAACTATTTGGGATTGCCGCATAGTCGATTGTTCATTGCTAGTAAAAAGCTACCTAAACAATCACTTTCTATTAGATTAAAGGTTTCAAATTATCAGCTGAGCGAAACTAATTTAGTTTCCTCGAGCTACAGAACCAAAACAAATCTCTCTTCTTCCTTTCTTGCTTCCTTCTTTATGATTGACAGCTAGAAGTAAAAAAGTTATAAATGGTATGAACTGATGGAATTGTATACATATTCAGAGAAATCACCTATGTTGGCGAGTATGAGTACTTTGGAAGTGGCAACGCCGGTTTGCACTGCTATATTTCAGTGTGGTGGAGCTGCCGGCACTGGAGCGAATTGTTGAATTTTAATATCTCTGATGAACTTATACCTTTTCTTTTTTCCTATTTCTCGAACTTATTGAATGCCTTAATATAGAAAGTTGTTTGTTATGCAATGGTATAAATACACAAATTTACCATAGTATGAACCCGAATTACTGGGAAAAATATTTCAATTAGGTGTTTGGTAAGAGAGATAAGGAATAACTAATGTTAATATTAATTTTAGGATGAGTTTATTTTATGTCTGGCTGGAACGAAATTGCAGAATAACTTATTCCAATATGGTGTTATTTTTATTCCACAATGAGGATGGGAAAACAATTGTGTGACATTTCCCCTTTGACTGGTGTACACATTACCGTTTTTCAATTTATTTATTAAAATCCATACACGAGAAAAAGAGAAGGACAAATAAGTCAGGAAATTGGTTTTTGCCAGCTCATTATCACATATTCACACTATTTAATATTCTATTTAGGAGCGAAACTAGAGACGGGCATTCATTAAAATATCTTTCGACGAAAATCAATCTATATATACACATCTTTTATATTATATTATATAATAAAATATTGAATGTATTCATTTTGGGTAATATTGGTTAGCTAATTGAACTCCCACCTTATTATTGACAATTCAATTTGCCACCTTGTAATCTCCTCTCCAATTTAAGAAAAAAACTATGTATGTTACAAGGTGAAGGAGTGAACTCTTGCTAACCAGGTGAAAGTTCAAATACTCAACCAACCGAGCTACTAATGTTCTCCCAAACTGCAATAACATACCCAGTGAAATCCCACAGGTGGAGTCTTTGGAGGGTAAAATGTACGCAGACCTTACCACTACCTCCTAGAGATAAAGAGGAATGTTCTCCCAAACTAATAAAATTATATCGAATAATTAAAGAGTTTTTCCAAAGCCCTCATATCCAAAATTGTCATAGGATTTTACCATTTTATTAGCCTTAACTCGAGATTTTAGTTTAATTTTTCTCATTCTAATTGATCTAGTGATCAATATTAATACAAAAGAATGCACAGTAAAAGTCATATTTATGCATTTGATTAATGGATGGATTCAGAAAAAGGCAGAGGTAGATCGAAGAAATATTAGGGAGTTGTGATTAGATAGGACAAGACGCAATTGCAGCTTACCGAGGACATGACTTTAGATAGGAAGGTGTGGAGGACATGAATTAGAATAGAAGGTTAGGGGGTTAGAGCGCACCCATACGAGTAAGTAGGAGTGTATCGGCTTGTTGCCCTTATTAGTACGCGTAGTACTGCTACTATGAGCTGCTTGTAAATGAAACTTCAGTAAGGGAATGTAGCATCATAAGCAAAGCAGATCCAACAAATACGCAATGAGAGCCAATAGTATTGGAAACAGAATATATAGAAAATGTAAAGAGACATGTTAATGGTGTGGATTATGGATTCACTCACTGCCTTTGAATACTGGATTCTTCTCAAGTTACTAGAGTTACTGATCCAGTCAAACCTACAGCACAACCAAATTAGTCACGCCCCAAAAGGAAGAACTATGGAGATTTGAAGGAACTATAACTCAGATCAAAACTGCTACAGAACTTGAAGATGCCAATAATCAAGGATTGCTTTCTCCCCCAACATACAATATCATGTGTTTGTAGCAGGCCGGCATGGGCGCTCAGTGGGCATATGTCGGCATGCAGTGTGGGTGCATGGTGGCATGCATGGCTAGTCCGTGCTACACCAATGAGCGCCTACAAAAACACGACGATATCTGTATCCTAATAAAATTTCTACTCTAGGGTAGTATCAAAAGTAACTTCGCTGGGGGTTGGGGTCCCCCAGATAAACTGCAACATGGTAGAAGAATTCTCTCTGCCTAATAAGATCCTTGAATCAACCACAACTACCTTTCCATTCTCGTTCACTTTCCTGTCCGAGAAGGGGCTCCTTATATCAATTAAAGCTTCCCACCCACACCCACCCGTTTATTGTTCCTTCTAATTCTAAAGCCCTCAAGACCAGATATAAAGGAAGTTTCAGATACTAGTTTAAACGCCAGTATAAAAATAACCTATAATGAATTCTCTGAATACTGTAGTAGCTCAACAGAACATGTAAAAATAACCTACAATGAATTCTCTGAATATTGTAGTAGCTCAACAAAACAAAATCAATATAGAGGACTCTTATAGTTCACCTTAACTATTTGGGATTGAAGCATAGTTGATTATTCATTACTAGTAATAAAATTACACAAACAATCACTTTCTGTTAGATCAAGGTTCCAATTTCTAAATTATCAGCTGACCTAAGCTATTTTCCTACAGCTTCAGAAGCAAAACGAATATCGCTTTCTTCCTTCCTCCTTTTAGTTGACTGCTAGAAGTAAAACAACTATAAATGGAATATTAACAGATGAACTGTACATATATAGTCGGAGAAATCACCTGCGCCGACAAGTATGAGTACTTTGGAAGTGGCGATGCCGGTTTGCATCGCCATGTCTCGGTGTGGTGGAGTCACCGGCGGTGGAGCGAATCGTTGAATTGAATATCTCCGGCGAACTTATGACTTTTCTTTTTTTCCTTTTTCTCGAACTTATTCAATGCTTTAATTTATTTATATTTATATATAATTAACATAGAAAGTCATTTTTGTTATACAATTATTTAATTACACAAATTTACCAATGCCTCAACCCAAATTTACTGAAAAAATATTTTAAATTACAGTTTAACGTGTAGGAATAGCTGCCACGTGATTTTTGTAGAATCCTAAATATTCTTTCATCTTTATTTAGAGATTTTTATAAAATTCTAAAAAAAATTTCTAATATATAGTTATCTTCATTAGAAAATTTTTAGCGTAAATTTAAATTTATAAAATAAGATAATAATTAATTGATATCTACGATATTCGTTTGATGATATTCTCCTTTTTTTCACTTTATTCATTAAAATTCATACATGTGGTAAAAAAGAGAGAAAGTTGGTAAATTTATTTTTTGCCTACTCATTATCATATATTCATACTATTTGTATTGTATTTTGGAATAGATCTAGAGAATAAGATATTCAATCTCAAGTTATCAACTCTTTTAATGAAAAGTCAATCCGTATATACACGTTTTTTATATCATATAATTTTATTTATTTAATAAAAAACACAACTTTGAAAATTGTAAATATGTTGTGGTCTTTATTATATAAAAAAAAATTATGCCAATTTGAATTAATTAATCATAAAAGGATATAGTAGTTGACTAATTTTTGCGTTACCATTTTGATAATGTTCTCCATTTTTTTAATTAATTTCATTAAAATCTATGTACAAGAAAGGAGAAAAATAAATAATTTGGAAAGAAATTGGTTCTTGGTACTCATTATTACATATTCATATTATTCATTGTTTTATTTAGTGGCTGAAAGGTAAAGACTCGAACATTCATTCAAAACTTTTTTTACGAAAATCAATTTATATATACATGTGTTTTATATATTATAGAATAAATATCAAATCAATTTATGTTGGGTAATCATGATAGCTCAGTTGGTTAGCTAATTGGTTTTCATCTTGTTGGTGAGAGTTTAATTCTCCGCTATGTAATTTCTCTCCAATTTAAGGGGAAAAAAATTGTATGTTACAAGATGGAGAATCAAACTCATTCCAACAAGGTAAAAGTTTAAATAGTCAACCAATCGAGCTAGTAATGTTCTTTCCAACTAATTAATTAGTCATCAAATGACATAGATTACCCTTTTGACAATGTTCTTTATTTTTAAGTTAATTTCATTAAAAACTATATATAATATACTAGAAAGGAGAAAAATAAATAATTTGGAAAGAAGTTGGTTCTTGATATTAGTTATCACATATTCATATTATTCATTATTTTTATTTAGTGGCTGAGAGGTAAAGAGTCGAACCTTCA
>JAOTQR010000100.1:24365041-24392928 GCA_025774065.1 Solanum ossicruentum | reverse complement strand
TCGAACATTCATTCAAATTTTTTTTTTAATGAAAATCAATATATATATATATATGTATTTTATATATTATATAATAAATATTAAACCAATTTATGTCGGGTAATCATGGTAGCTGAGTTGATTGGCCAATTGAACTTTCATCTTGTTTGTAAAAGTTCGATTCGCCAGTATATGATCTTCTCTCCAATTTAAGGGAAAAAAATCGTATGTCATAAAGTGGAGAATCGAACTCACGTCAACAAGATGAAAATTTAGATAATCAACCAACCGAACTACTAATATTCTCCCTAGTAATATAATATCAAATATTATAGGTTTTTCTAAATAAATTTCTTTGATGCAAATTTAAATTAATTAGTCATAAAATTGATATAGTAGTTGACTAATTTCTACGTTACCCTTTTTGACAATGTTCTCCATTTTCTAATTTATTTCATTAAAAACTATATACAAGAAAGGAGAAAAATGAATAATTTGGAAAGAAATTGGTTCTTGATATTCGTTATCACATATTCATATTATTCATTATTTCATTTAGGAACTGAGAGGTAAAGAGTCGGATATTTATTTAAAACTCTTTTTATAATATTTATTTAAAACTCTTTTTATAAAATTTATTTTTATATACACATGTTTTATGTATTATATAATAAATATTAAACTAACTTATGTCAGATAATCATGGTAGCTCAGTTAGTTAGCTAATTGAACTCTCACCTTGTTGGTGAGAAAGTTCAAATACACAACCAATTGAGCTACTAATATTCTCCCCAACTAATAATATAATATCAAATATTATAGTTTTTTCTCGGTCTCATATTCTCAACGATATAAAAGTTACCATTTTATTATTATTCTTAACTCAGAGAATTTAGTTTTTTTTCTTCTTATTTTAGTTCATCTTGTGCTCACAATTGATACAAAAAAAAAATGTATAATAAGAAACAGACAAATTTATGTAATTTTATTAATGAATAAATTAAAAGACACAACGATGAAGCTAGATCGAAAAATATTGGAAAAATTGATTAGATAGAAAATAGCACAATTATAATTTACTAAAGACATGATCTAAGATTAAAACTTTTTGGGAGGACACAAATTATGTTAGGAGTTTTAGACTAAACTGTTTTAGTTGATATAAGTATATTAAATAGTTGCCCTTGCTAATAGAGGTAGTACTAATCTTGTAGTTTTTTTTTTTTCCAATTTAGATAATTACTCTTTTTTTTTTTTGTGTAGTTTGATACTTTGAATATAAGATTATTATTATGTTTTATAGTTTCATGATTTTTTTTTAAAAATTATTCTTGTCTTATGTCGAGAATCTATTAGAAGCAACTTCTCTAACTCACTCGTGAGATAAAGGTAAGATATACTCTATTCATCTGAGACTTCATTATATGAAACTATAATTGGTATGTTATTGTTGTCGTCAATTACTTTTACAATGAAAATCAATTTACAGTCTAGTTAGTTTTCCTTCCATTCCATTTCAATTGCTATGCTATATTTTTCAAAGTTAATTTGACTAATTTTTCAAAATTAAATCAAATTAAATTAATTTGCTATTTTAAAATAAAAATTAGGTATTACAAAATTATAAAAAATATTATTAATTATAGTTTTTTTATATTAATATAATAAAAAATTATCTTACGATATCGATCAAAGTTTATATAATTTTATTTAAAGATAAAAATTATTACAATTAAAATGAAATGGAAGGAATACTATTAACTACTTATTAGATATAAAAATTCATTTGAAATTTATTTTCTTAACATTTTGAATATTCAGCTGTACATACCATCACATAATTCCCGCCTACATTTCACACCAAATTCACTTTTCTCTCGAAGTTTCTAGAATCATCTGTCGTATTCCGAGAGGAAGTAATCGCCGATTGATATCTCCTCGCCCGTCGGCGAAAATGGGAGATGTGAAGAAGAAATGGAGCGTTACGTACACTAAGCATCTCAACCAGAAGCGAAAAGTTTATCACGATGGATTCTTAGAGCTTCAATACTCTAGCCACAAGGTGTGTTTTCTTATTTCCGCATTAGATTTTCCATTTTCAGATCCATTTGCTTGTTTATACACATCTTGAAATTGGTTGAAGTATCTGCTAAGAATTCCAATTTGGCAGATATCACGTTTCAAGTAAGTTGAGTTTTTTTTTTTTTGGTAAATTAACCAGTTGTTTGGGAGTTATTATTGCGTTTGAGTTGACATCAGGTTGATCTGAGAATTTATGTTGGTGAGTGCGAATTTGCACTGTGCTCATTGCTCCTGTTTGACAATGAGTCTGGACTTCTGTATGATTTATTTAAGATGCAACCAGCTGTCTGGAAGTAATTACAAATTTTTCTTGAAACCAGAGGCTGATCGGGGAGTTTATGTCAGTGATAGCACTGTGCTCATTAGTCCTTTTTTGACAACGAGTCTGGACATTGTATGCTTAATTTAAGATGTAAATTGTGTGCAGTTTCAAGTAATTTGAGGGAAAAAATAAATTAATCCGTTGTTGGGAGTTAATACAAATTTGACTTGAAATCAGAGATGGATCTGGGAATTACGTCAGTGAGCACGAATTAGTTTGTTCCTTGTTTCTTTTTGACAATGAGTCTGGACTTCGTATGTTTTATTTAAGATGTACATTGTGTGCAGTTTCGAGTAGTTTGAGAAAAATAAAGTAAATTAATCAGTTGTTGGAGTTGATACAAAGTTGCCTTGAAATCAGAGGCTGATCTTGGAATTTACGTCAGTGAGTGTGACAGCACTGTGCTCATTGCTCCTTTTTGACAATGAGTCTGGACTTTGTATGTTTCATTTAAGATGTAAGTTATGTGCAGTTTCAATTAATTTGAGGGGAAAAAATTGTCTTGAAATCAGAGGCTGATCTGGAAAGTTACGTTAATAAGTGCAAACAGCTCATTGCTCCTTTTTGACAATGAGTCTGTACTTCATATGCTTTATTTAAGATGTAAATTAAGTGCAATGTCAGTTCCATATATTGTTTTAATAAAATACATCATCTAGCAATTATGTGTAACAAAAAATGTTGTGGTTCTTATACAGGTAATGCTCTATGATGATTGTGAGAAGCTGTTAGCCGTTAAGATTTTGAAGAGTGATAATGATGTCAAAGCAGGCGAAACACTGGCATTTGATTCTTACCTTGTTGATATTGGTGATCCTCATGGTGATTACAAACCTATACCCATATTAAATACTAAACTGATGAAAAAGGAAGTTGCTGAGGAATCTGGGCTACTGCATTCTGGAAAAACATCAGCTGCTGCTGGTACCCTTCAACATTCTCTCTTTTGTTTTCGCAGTTGTTTATTGATTTGATGCTGTTCTTTATTTTTATTTTCTGCACATGTTCGTCCTTTTTGCAACATTTTCTTCTTTTTCCCTCAGATAATAGGAAATCTAATCTGGGGAAAAGGAAAGCATTGCCAAGTACCCTAAGCCCATCACAAAGGATTATCAGAGGTCTGTCAGATGATTTTTGTTCTGCTATATCTGTGAAGCACAATGTATTATTTTTTTATTTCTTCCGTCGCTGTTTCTGACATCATGAAGTTCCCAACATGAATTCATGAGGGCCGGTACAAACACAGATTTCCCATCACTGAGTCTCTTATTGTGAGATTATGGCCCTAGTGGGCTTAATATGAGTTTGAAAGTTCAAGCTGATCTTTAATAGTCTATCTGATTTATTTTGCCTGTTACTGTTCCGAGAGTGAACTGTTTCAGTGACAAATTTCAATTTGCAGAGTTCAAGAAGAATGAAGTACGCAAATATAGTTCTTCTCCAGGTTCCCTTGAAATGACGAAGTCAAGCACAGAAGGTTGGGAAGTACTTTTGCAGCAATTGTGTTAACTATTATTTGGTGCATTTTATGGTAAATAATTTTCTTGTTTCAAGCTTAGAAACTTTGATAATTTTACTTCCTGTAGTCCAAATTTAGTAGATCCAGTTTCTCTTTTAGTCAGTCCAATTTTCTGAACTGAATTGCTGAAGCACTTCTATAGCATTTACTGAGTACTTTTTCTTGATTCACTCATTGTCTATGAAAGTAAGAGAACATTTGAAACTATAAGGCAAAACATGAAAATTCTTTCAGAATGGTTCTTATATTCATTCTTCATGAACTTCATAATCTTATGTTCAGTCTATAACAAGAGATGCATCCCTACCATTTCATTTTAAAAACCACTGCATAGCTGGATGTTTCTTTATGTACCAATACACAACTAGTCTTATTAGGGACACATTCTCTTGGTAAAGCATGAATTCGTTCATATATAAAGAGCTTGTTCATCGTTTCATTAGGTTATGATGATGTCCGTGTCTCTGGTCCTCTTGTTCATGTATTCATTTTTGAGTTTTTTTTTTTTAAATAAATATACAGGAGGTGCCTGTCAAACCTTCACTTGGATGAACTAAGACAAGATTTCATCGAAGTAATACAACCTTGATTTGCTTTACTTGGCGTGTAATGTACTCTTAACCAAAGTCCTTTCTTTGAATCAGAATTGTACTTTGAACAATATCTAGACCAGACTACTATCAGAATACACTAGTACCTTCTTCTCTTAGAACGTGCTCTAGTAGAATGAATAAGCTAATTTGAGGTGATAATACAAGTAAAGCAGGCTCTCATGTTTCCACTACTGGATTTGAAAATTCAGCTCACAGATTGCATTTACTTTCTGTCTTTTAATATTTTCTGAGAATGAGTTTCTATTTTGGTTATTAACACAGAATGGCAGGTATTGTACACAACACAGATGACTCAAAAGGCAAAGAAGTTCCATGATGGGTTTTTACAACTTGTGATGTCTAGCTCACATAGTAAGCAGGTTGGTTTTTGCAATTATTTCTCATCTAACCTGTATGTATTGAACACCTTCCACTGGTCCGCTTCAGCTTGTCACTAACATCTGTGTGCTTGGACTTCAAAAAGTATATGTTGCTCCTTTTTTTGTTTAGTCTTATAATAATGTATTAGAGTTGTATCACCAACCTTAAGCTCCCCCTCCCTTGGCCAAAGCAAAAAGCTTTTTTTGTTTGGCTTTCTTATGAGAGCAATGTTAAATATTATCCTGTATATGCAATAAAATTCCTTTGCAGACTCTTGCTAATGCAAGAGCGATGTTGAATATGACCTCAAGTTTCATATTTCTGATCAAGGCGTGCATTAGAAGAAGTACCTTTTTGATGTGTGCCAAAAATTGTTACTCCTATTTGTTAACTTCTGGACTTCCAAGTTAAGGTCTACATACCAAGAACCACAAGGTATTGCCAGGGAATTAGGGGTGGAGCAAGAGGAAGGGGAACGAGAGAGAAAAGAGAAAAATAATGGATATTAGAGTCGGTTGTAAGGGAGGCAAGAAACAAGATACATTTGAGCTAGAATTGATAGTAAATAAGCTATAGACACCAAACAGAAATAATTTCATATTCTTTTGACCAATGTCCCACACGTTATCACACAACTCTCAGATCTGATGCCAGGCTTATGCGAGTAGCATTCTGTTGCTTCAAGGCATCTAGTTCTTGATGTTGAAAAGATTGGTTTCTCTACTAGCTTATCTGAACTGTAGCTGTATAACTTTGTGAAAGAATGATTTCTTTCTTTCTAATTTTTCTAGTAGAAAGTGCGTAGTTTATGTTCAATTATATCCTTATATTGCTTGTTTTCTGAATAAAGTGGGTTGCTGATTGTTTCTAGATCATGCTGTATGATGCAACCAGGAGACTCCTAGATAGCAGGTTTCTCAGAAAGAGCGAGAGAATCACGTCTGGTGAATCAGTAACATTTGATGGCCATTTAGTGGAGGTAGGAGAATGCGAGGGTGACAAAAAGCCTCAAAAGGACATCAGTGATCCTCAAGGAAAACATATCCTGGATCTTGGGAAAAGAGGACAGATACACGGGGAAGTCGCTGTCTATAATAAGTCTCCAGCTGGTAGGTCTGACTTTGTCAAAAATAAAAATCCATTAAGATAAAAGTAATGCATTTGATGCTCATGTAGGTACTCTACCCTATAATAGATGTTTTCTACATCTATCTAGTTTTGCACATCCTATTATCTTGGACTTATAAATGGAATTTTGAAATTTCCATGCCTTTTGTTTTGGATGGGCCAGCTTGGTGAATTTAGATTGTGTTTTCAAGAGGTTTTCTGAAATTGTTTTTATATTTTGAATTTGATTATCGTGTTTCACTCTCAGGTTTTTTGAACAAGTTGTCCAGTATGCTTTTATGCTATTTTAACAAGTTGTCCGCTATCTTAAAATGAGAACTTTTTCTTAGTCTCTGTATTGGTGTAAACGACCCTTCATGTTTAGTCATCTATGTATAACAGTCTGAACTTTATTAGCATGCCACTTGAATTATTTTGAACTTGCATACCTAACAACATTTCAATCCAATGTTGATCTTTCATTCTATTTCTGGATCCATCATCTTCTGACACCAGTGAACAATGAATTCTACTCTTAAACTTAGTATCATGTTAAAATAGGTCAAAAGATACAGGATGGAGTGCCACCAGTTATTGGACAACCTCCAGGACTTGTTCTTAAACTACTATTCTATACGTTTGTTGCAGAATGGGATGCCATGTATACTACTCAAATAACTCAGAGGGCAAAAAAGTACAGTAATGGAATCCTTAGACTTACATCCTGTGGTTCTTACCAATCTCAGGTTAGTCTATCCACACACACTCCCTGCTACTGTAATTTAGTTCATCTTTGTCAAGTTTGCCAAGGATTTGGTTGATTAGCATGTCTGCTCTTATCTTAGCTTTTTATCTGCTAGTATTTTTATGACTACAAAGATTTTTGGAAGATAATCAATCAGGTATCTAAATCTTTGCATCAAGAATTGGTTCAGATTTTCAGCATTAACTGACCGACTATTTTTTGACTTTCTAATTTGGATTATCCTCAAACATCAATCAAAATATTTAGCTGATGATATTACAGATCGCAATCTTATTAGCTTGTTCTGACATAAACACACACCACAAACAAGCCAGGTTACTCTACTTACAGAAGATGGGATCATACTGTGCCGAAGGTTTCTCAAGTCATCAGAACATGTCTTAACAGGAACTACATTGAATCTGCCAAATTACCTGGTTGACGTTGGTGACATAAGGACAAGTGCAGAAGGTAATTTTCTATGCTACATGGCTAATACTCTTGCTCTCTTCAATCAGTAAGGTAAAGTTGGTCATTCAGCAGTCACATGCTCTTACTTTCTTGACAACTCTATGTTTATGGACCTGATTTCATTGCTATTTGCAGGAAAATCTCAAAATGGTGCTTCTTCCCAAGAGCATGGACAATCTGACATTAAAATATCTGGACTTGACAATATAAATTTAAGTAGGAGAGTATCCTCTAACAAGCCAATTCCTAATAGTAAGTCTGTTGGAAATTTAGTGTTACAATGATGTTGATCTCCAGAAACAAAGCAATCTTGTCTTTTATTTGCTTACTTCAACTTTACATGCACTTCTATTATGCTTCTGCTATGAAACTTTAGTACTTTAACAAGTATTTAGATATCAATAAGTAATAGCAGCAACTTCTCCTTCCCTCTCTACCTTTTATAGCATGTTGTTACATAGTATCACACATGATTACAACATCATATTACTAGCTAGAAAACTCATAATTTTACTGTCAAAATCTAGAATTTTCTTTGTGCTCACTTTTCCAGCTTCTAATTGGCATTCCTTAACAGGGGAACTTCGAGATGGAGCTTGTTCACTGGAACATCTGGATTCAAAGACTGCAAGCGTTAACAACACTACGAGTTGTAGGATATTCAAAATTAACTCTATTCGTACAGGTAAGCTGTCGGTCTTTTCCTTCTCAGGAGCAGAATTTAACTTTTCTCCAGAAGATATGGTCAGGATGATTCGTTCAGGACTTTCAGCCATTGTTGTTAACCAATGGAACTCCTAATTTTAAGACGACAAATTAAATTATTTAATCATATCGAGTTGTATGTGTCACACTCCTTAGGCTGGATCAAAGAGGCTTTAAAAATGTTTAACCCATGCAGAAACTTTTTAAGGCTTTTTACAAGCACGTGCACTCTTGAATTCGTGGACTTATAGTTTTCTGAGCCTCTTTACCTTGGATTACTTCCTGAAAATCTTACACGCTAGTTGCCATAACTTAAGAAATGTTTTTTCTATTCAAAAAGTGGCATATGTAGGTCATAAGAAAATCATGATGACTAATTTCTAAAGTAAACTCTCTAACTAAACAAATAAGGAACAAATGTCAACCACTTATGACAAGGGGAGAGCAATAGAGTTACCTCAAACGTGGAGAACTGATGCAAACAGAGAAACAAGAACAGAATCAGCAAAACAGAATGTGGGGGTAACGAGTTGTACTGGAGTTAAAGAATTACTGTTTGGGGTTAAAGAGTTGCATTGGAGTTAAAGAATTGCTGTTTAAATCGTTTTGTGATATTTGATTGAGGTAAAAGATGAACGATGGGGGAGAGGAAGAAAAAGAGTGCAAATTATTTCCCTTGTTGGAAGGTGTAAAAATGGAGGGATTTGAAATTTGGATACTCAAAAGTACAAGTGGAAGGGTTTGATTATATGATGCTTAAAGTCAAAAACTCTGGTGGTTTGAATTTTTGATTCTCCTGTATAGCAGCTTTTTGGACCCCCATGTTCTCAGCAAATAACCGGAAGTAAATCATCAGTTGTTTCTCTCCTGTACCTTTCCTTCATGATACCAAACATAGTGTCAGCAAACTGTTTTTTTTTTTTTTTTTTTTGGACTAAGCAAGTCATAAGGTTTGTTTGGGAAATAGTGATATGGCGTCAATGAAATCCTCAAAAAGCTGAATACCTCCTTAAACTAATGTTTTGTTTTTATGATAAGTAGATATGACATGTTTTCTTTCTTCTTATGCTAATGAACACGCAGACAGTAATTACTCTGTTTTAGCTTAATAAAAAAAATCAATGGAAATGGATTTTGTTTCCACTGTTGTACATTTGTGTTATTGACAATGGACGACTTTCATATTTTTTTCTTGGTGATAACACTGAGCTGCCTTTGGCTTAATGTTTGTGATAGAGACCAGCTTAGGTCGATACTAAGTCAGTCAGTAATCTCCAAGTTAATACTATATAAAGAGAAATATCAACAACTGGTGTATATTTATCCAGTTCAACTTATGAGTTAGACATGCATTTATGCTTTTCATCGAGTAAGTTAACTTATTTTGCAAGTACGGCCTATAGCGTTTTCTTTCTGTCACGCTAGTAAATAATATTTTTAATTTCTGATGCTATATGCCTCATGCAGCCCATGAAATCTTGTCCTTTTTGAAAAAACCCATCACTTCGGAAGGTGCTGTTACAGTAAGGGACAACACATGTACCGACAAATGCCAACTACTGCAGTCATCAAGTATTGTTTGCAGTGTTGTTAAGAGTCATACAGAGGAACATCTCCCGCAAGACTTCAATGCTGAAGGTAGTTCACCAGAACACAGGGAAGAAGAAATTATCACGACCCATAGCAACGATAGGAACATCTCAGAGATGAAAGTTGCTGATGCATTCCAATTGGACGGCATATCCCAATCATTGGATTGTGCCAACCAAAGAGTATCTCATTCTCATTCATCAGGCTTGTCTACAGGGTAAGTACTGAAATTTGTTTCTAACTTAAAAATGATTATATTACAGCTAAGCCCCCTTCAGTTGTCAACTTTGTCTGCTGATGCGTCTATGGTTGTGTTATGAAAATCCATCTTAGCCATGAAGTGAACACAAAGTGAGAGCTTATCACTTCAATAAGTGAAGCCATGGACTTCAGAGAAGTCTGTACAAAGTGATTCCAACGAGAATCAGTGGCTTCTTTGAATCACAACTATGAGGAGCTGGATTAATATGACATCATTATATAATGGATGCTGAAATTAGTTATTTCAATTGCAACTGAATTCATAGAGATTTGATATTTATTAGCCTTTCATAACTTATGTGCTTTGCTAGTGTGAGCTTCACTTCTCGCTTTTCGCATCAAATTCCATGGACCTTGTCGCTTTTTTGCATGTTTTGCTTTTTATAGCACTGGTCTATGTTAACTAGTACTTGTTATGTTGGGTTTGAATGAATTCTTTCCAGATTAGCAGCAGCGGATATGGGGTCGTGTGATATAGATTACACACTCGCAGAGAGGTCTCCAACTGCAAAGCGCAAGCATTTGGCAATTCCTGAGTCAGACTCCAAGCGTCAAGCTGTTGAAATACTTTGCCATGACCGGTCTAACAAAATTTCAGAAATCAAGAAAGCATCTGACTCAGTCTCCCACCAAGGCAAGAATCCTCAAGAACACATACCAACATATCAGTTTCCTACTTCCCTCCTGTCCGTTTTAATGTCTTAAAAGATTTTGGTACACCCATTAAGAAAATCATTTCTCCTAAAAAATGAGTATACCATTGCTGAGATTTTTTAGAAAATTGTGTAGACCATTTATTAGAGCGATGGTGGTATGAAAAGAAAAAACTATTAATGCCTTTTGGTTGCTAAAAGTGACATTTATTTGGGACCAAAATTGTTTTGCTAAATGACATAAGAATAGACTAGACGTAGTATTAACTAATTTGCTGTCATTTGTTTCTATCCATGCAGATAATCATAGTGGCTCAATGCCTGCATTAACAGATGTCTGCACCTTAACTCATACGTCCAACAAGGTAAGCCATTGAACTCCCTGTTCCTTGAATTACAGGCCAAGAGGGAATATGCATTGAAAAGTAGGGGAAGAAAACATTACCAATTTCAGAAAAAACAGAAAGCAGGGGAAGAAAAGGGTGTTTGGAACTAAGGAGAAAAAAGGAACTATAGAGTTAAAAGAGTATTGGTTTTTGATGGAAACTACTAGGACATTCATTATATGTATGCCAATCAGATTTCAACAGTAGAAGATTGGAAGACCAACTTCTCATTCATTATTTACTTAAACGGCTTCACTAATGCAAATCATTGTTTCTGCGCGATGAGAATTACTATCAGGTCTACCACCAATACTTTTTTCTGACAGTATCTGCTGTTTTCCTTAGCCTGCTGTGGATAACAAGCAGATGGATACCCACTGGCAAGAGGGATTTCCTGATGTGATCAGTGATGCTGCAAATGATTCTGCTCCGCAGTTTCCTTGTATCTCAACTAAGATAAAATCTGAGCATGACACTAGTGCGAGCAAAATGGACGATTTTCCGAGTTTTGATCTTGGATTTGACTAGGATTATTGTTATATCGTTTTGTTCTTTTCCATTTGTCAGGAAAGTACCAAATGCAAGGCTTTTTAATGGTTGTAGACTTGTAGTTACTTCACAATTACTATTGATTAGAGGGAAAACAGAGCTAAAGATTTATTGAAAAATTGAAGCTAACAACTTTGTGGATATTCTTGTTACTGGTCTTGGTAATCTTTGTCTGATGTGAGGATATGTCCATATTACGTTAGAGTAAGACTACTCAAATAAAATATGCATATATTATTCGTCCAGTTCAAGATGCTAATGTAAATTGAATTACAATATTGTCAATATCTACATGTAATGTAACAAAGTTCATATAAAGAGATAGATAAAGAGTATCATAATGATCAAACCCAAAATTTATATTCAATTCGTTTGGAATTGGTTGATAAGATCTATTTCTCTTTCAACTCGCACAAGATATTACATGAAAGATTAAAATGGGTAGGAAATATGTCTATCTCAATTTATATAAAATTTGGATTTTCAGCCAAACAAAGAAAATCCTTGATTACTATTTATTCATATCTCCTTTTAAATTGTTAGTACTTGTGACTTACAGTGTGTTTTATGTAAGTTCTAAATATGTAAGATATCTTTTTGTATCTCTAAATTTATGATCAAAATAAAAAAGTTTGACTCTCAAAGTCTGTCTAAATTTTATCATATAAACTGAAATGAAGAGAGTAATTGCATAAACGATTTGATATGGTCACAAGATGAAAGGCAATGAACTTTCAATTACATATAGTAGTTTATATTTTACATAGTTATTGAACTTTCTTCTGCCTTGCATTTTCATATCTTTGGCTCATCATGCAGTAAGCCAAGTTACCATATACTTTGTAACCTGTTCTACTTTTAGCTCGGGAAAACTTGACGATATCTCTATTTTATGATTTCATCATCTATCGTCGTGGTATTTTGAAGGTATACCTGCCTTTCTTGATCCCTGATCATGACCATGACGACCAAGGAATGCTGTAAGTAAATTCTTACTCTTTCTGGCATATTCATGCATATCCATTCCTCTGTTTCTTTCCGTATTTATGGGCATTGAAATCGCCCTCCGTGGCTCAGATGGACACTGTCATTACCCAACAACATATAAGGATGACCACTTAAGCATGAACCAACAATGTACATGATTCAGCTACGATGCTCAGACTCTTCAATAATGTTGATAGGTGCATGTCGACTTGATCCTCAAAATTAATGCACTTTTGGAGGATCCACCACGAGTACAACAATATTTTTAGAGAGTCCAAGTAACATAGCTTGATTGCATGATAGAAGTTCTTACCCTAGGTTTAACATTGGAAGTGCTGGGTGAAATTGATCTGCTTACAGCGGATCCAAAACGAACGAGAGGAGAAACTGATCTACTATTGACAGATCCAGAAGTCTTGAGACCAAATTTGAGTGGTGAAACTGATCTTTTCCCTGTTTCATTGCTGAATATGTTAATCGAGTTTAACTTCTAATAACATAAAAAAAGTTATACTATCAGATCACCTAAACGATAACTAGTAGCAAAAACAACAAAAAATGGGATTAATAACATGGAAAATATGGCAGATTACCAAAAAAATTTTACATTGTCAGTGCGTATAAGTTAAATCCGTGTTAAATTACTTAAGTTGTACTTACCAACTTCTTTGGTGGATCCAACCCTTGTAAATGAGAAGTTAAGAGGGTTTGGAGAAGCATCTGTCCATGAAATCTTGGGAGGCTTTTTTCTGTTTCAATTTTAAAATTGTTACTAATTTTGAAGACAAAAGAAAAAAAAAAGTCATGAAGAGTATCCTAATATATTGAAAAAAAAAAACTTACATGTACTTTAGTTTAGATGGATGAGCCAATGATGGTAGAGCTTGAAAAGGATGAAGAAAACAATCACCTAATATCAAGAGAGAAAGGACCAAAAAAAAGTTAAAAAGAATATACAGAAGGGAAAAGATTTAAATAAATCAGTAAATTGTATGATGGTCTTATTTGAAAGTTTAAATTGTCAAAGAAATTACACTTTTAATCTTATTTAACTTACTTTTATTTTAAAACGCCCGCTCATTAAAAATTTATGACCGTTTCATCTAAAAGTTTAAGCTATTGAAGATATAATTAAGAATGTAAAGAAAAATGTGCTCCTTCTAACGGCTTAATCTTTTAGACTATGTTAATCAAATCCTTTCAAAATATTCCCATATGTATCAGATCCTCTAATAATATTTTTAGAGGATCTGATACGGGTGCTGCAACATCTTTTAGAGGATTTGAGCAATATAACTTTTAGATGAGATGATCACACGATTCACCAAAATTCACAGGCGTTTAGGGATCAAGAATATGGCTAATAATGTTACCATGCTTAGGTAGCTGCCAGTCCTCTTGAGAAAACATGTTGTGTTCCTTATTTCTCTGTCTTGGTTTTAGAACTGCAGGTTGTGTCTCTGTAGCTGCAAAACGTGAACATTGTCAATGAAATTATTGTAATCGGAGATGGATTCAGGATTTGAAAAAGCTTATGGGTTTCTACAACAACTCTAATAACATTTTACCAAATTGCTTAATATATATACATGGTCTAAAGAAGTTATTCAATTCACGTGAACCTGTAACCAACACTGTAGATTCGATCTATCCTTGAATCTTTAACATCAATACAATAACAATGAAGATGAGGGAACAAGATAATTGCCTGAATTTACGTAGCGCTTATGTTGCTTTGGAGTCAAAATTATCAAAGATTGTTGCAAAAGGCCACTTCGATCAACAATTTCTTGACATGTTTGCAATTTCTAATAAAAAGAATGAACACAAAAAGAAAAATAACAAGTTAGGAAATTCTACTGATAAAGAAACTAATAATATTGGATTATAGATGGACTTAAATAGAGCAATATGGACAATAATGGTTCATAAACTAATTCCATTAACTTCTTACCATATACCAGAAGGCCTAAAAGAGTAACTACAAATAACCGTTCATAAAAAATAAGATGGTTATACTCAAAAATAAGACTCGTTACATAAAAAATTCATTATACTACCAGTACAACAACAATAATAATCACTATGCCACAATCCCAAGCAAGTCGGGGTTGATTATATATATGAACTTTTAATGCTGTCAATGTATATAAGTTTAAGTATTTACCTGTTCCATGCACGAAAATCGAAGCTTTGTTGTAGAAAATTCATCAACTTTTTCATCCAAGAAGTTATTTAATTTACTTGCCACAGAGCCCAAATGGTCCACGCTACTAACTAGAGCTTTACTCACATAATCTTTCAAAGTCTCTATCACTCTGTACACATTTTTAACCAAAAAAAATAAATTTTGAATATCCAAAATTGATTACAACAACGATAATACATCCAGTGAAATTCCACAGGTAGGGTTTAGGGAGGGTAAAATATATGCAGACCTTACCACTACCTCATAGAGATAGAGAGGTTGTCCCCTCGTCTCCAACAACAACAACAGCATGCCCAGTGCAATCCCACAAGTGGGGTCTGGGGAGGGTAAAAATGTGCGCAGACCTTACTACTACCTCATAGAGATCGAGAGGTGGTTTCCGGAAAACCCTCGTCTCCAAAATTGATTAATTAAAAAAAACTTCAACAAATAATTCAATTTCTCACAATGTTTTGTGTTCATTTTCTCCATAAGATGACTCAAAATATTCAGCAGCAGAGTATAACTGTTTCCTTAAATTCTTCAAGTCCTAAATTTGCCAAAAACACAAAGAGTATAAGTGATATACATTGACAGTATACAGGATATATGATCACCAACAATTAACATGCTAATTCAAGGTCGAGACAAAATTTAAAATTTAACATGGTGAGAGCAAAAGTCTACTTGATTCGTCTGAATGTAGTTCGATTAAGTAGGTAACTCTTCATATCAAGATTGAAAACCTCCGTTTATACAATTAAAATAAACAAGATTTATATCTTTTTATCATATAAACATGAATACATATTTGTATCACTATGTAACAACATTTTACGATAATAATGTCAAGTTTCATTTGAAACCGATTTTTCATATTATGTTATATTTTATATTCTCTACAATAACAACATCATACCTCACACCACATTACCCCTGCCCTCGACGAAGGGACGGAGCTCATAGGTGGTAAGATGAACATCTTTTATCGAAAAATATTTTCGAATATATAAATTATATATAGATATTTTGACAGAACACGTTGAAACAAGTATCAGCTGCCAATGTTTCCAATGTTCTAAGAGTATGATTGCAGCTCGAAGGTAGAGTGTTATTTCTAAAATAACCCTTAACTTAAATAACACAAATCAAAATCAATAAAGGAAAAGAAATACTATCGATGAAACCATATAGAAAATAATGAAGAAAAGAAACAGTATGATATATTATATGTTCTTTATAACAATATTTCATTATAACAGTAAAAAAAAATCGATACACATAAGTCGATAAATTAAAGCTCTCACCTTTAAACTATCAGAGAATTGCAAGCTATTCTGCATGAAGATTTCATCATAATTTGAACCTTCTTGAGGACCATTTGCTCCACAAAGTGGATTTTCATTTCCCATTTTAAGATTATGATTCTTGAGAATAACAAAAAAACAGAACTGGGAAAACTGCAAATATAAAGGATAAAAGATTTAATATAGTCAACAAACTCATAAAAATAAAATAAAAATTTGAAATTTTTATTCAGACCTGATATTCAAAAATGATTGGGAAACTGAGAAGAAAGATAGTGAGAGCAGAAAAAAGGGAAGTGATATGTGAGAAGACAGGGTTGTGGGGTATCAAGAATCTAAAAGGATGGGCTCGTAGTATAAAACATTTACGATGTAAGAGAATTCAATAATTTAAAAAAAATATATTAAAATTATCTTTAAATTTGACATGAATTATAATTTTGAATTCGCGAGCCTTGCTTCTAAAGAGCAAGAGATAATTGTCCACCAACATGCTTTTTAACATTTAGTGTCATATTCATGGTGGTAAATGTTATACCCTTTTTTTTTCCTTTTTCCCTTCTCATATAAAACAATATTGATTGATTGGCATATATATTATCCATTTTAATTTAACAGATCTTTAGGAATTTATGAATTTGTTTTTGGTGTTACGCTATATTCAGTTAAAATCGGATGTAACATGTGAGTATATGCTTTGTTTTATATGATATTTTACTTTTTTTAAAATTTTTTGATGTGAGATTTGCCTGAACGTATTGCATTTACCTCTTGTCCATTAATTATAATAGCTGAAGCCATGAAGTAAAGATTTTGAGTTTATTATGAATTTTGAACTATAGATAAAACCACTCCTTTATATACACTAAACTTCTATTTAAGTTTTGATTTATTTTTGAAATGTTTTAATTTCTTGGAAATGTAGTAAGAAAAAGAAAATAAAAAAATATCTTTTTCTTTAAACGTTTTTTGCCTTTACTTTCTAAAAGCAGAAAATATGCGGTCAAATTTGTCTATATTGGAAGAAAAGTTCCAAAATAGACTATGTAGGCTATGCTATGTATTGTCATGTTTAAAATTCGTGGTTAGGTAGAAAATTTAATAATTTATAATTTATAATTATTGGATTTTGGCCTTTTTAGAAGCTATTTATTTTAATTTTATTTATTGACGTATTAAAGTCCATAATTGATTCTATAACTACTTCACCAAAATAATTGTAGGAAAAAAAAACAGATGAACAAAAAAACGAGACTTTTATTAAAGGTAAAGCTACCAAGGTTACAAGAATATAAATATAGCATTAAATTGGGTACAAATAAGTCAATAATTCAGATTTGGAATTAATAATAAAGCTTTCTTTAATCATTAAGCTCAAATTTCCTTATTACGTAGTAGCATTTCACATAAAATTAAGAAATTAAAGTGTAAATATAATTAATTTGAACCTATCGAGTCTAAATATTAAATTCATATGTCAGAATCTTAACACCTCAATCTTGATAGTTTAGCAGATTTTATTTATTTTTTGGATAACATCTTCTATCAAAATATATGAGCGACTTATTATTTATATTATATCAAGACTTTATAAATATGTAATTGCTTATTTATAAATCCAATTTCACTGTTTGATGCTAATAATAAGGGTGTCCTTTTTTTGCTTGTTGAAATAAAAAGGTGACTTTATTTGTGAAAAAGAATAAGGGTGGTCACGGACACTACATTAACGAAAAGGACAATAATAGGATAGGATTAGCTAATTGCAATTATTTGGCAGTTGAGAATTATCTTTCATACTGTTATTATCGCTTTAAATATTTATTAATTAATTCATGTTTTCATTATCGCTAATAAGTGTATTTCAAATTTCCAATCCCTCTATTAAGATAGAGTATTAATAACATATTCAGTATAATTATATAAGTGGCATATAGAGAGGATTATACGAGAACCTAATCTTTATTTCTAGAGATAGAGAGATTATGACTGATAAATGTTTCTTCTAAATATAATATGATTGCAAAATCACAAAATATGGAAACTAATATTTCCAAGTTGAAGAAGTCAAGTTTATTTTTGGCGTCTTTCTTACATTTTCCTTTTTGTGCTGCAATTAATAGCGACTTATTTGGTTGATGATCAGATTAGAATTAAATATGACACCGACAGCACGTAAGATAAATCACTAATCTTTATATTTTGTAAATGGTCACTTACCGTAATTCATTGAGCAAACCAGGAAACTAAATTTATTTATATCCACGTTTTGGTTATTTAGCTTTTGTCAATTTTTCTGAAACACATTAAGGTTATGACTTCAATTATCATCATGCACAACAATTATTACAATAGTACAAAACGAAAGGTATTAACCTTCATAATTTTACATGGTCTAAAAATAGGCTAAATGAATCATAACTCAATCCAATCGCCTTATACCTAATTTTAATTTCTTTATTTATTTTCTATGCTTTGTTTAAGTAACTAATAAAACTAGTTAATATATCGAACCAAAAAATATTTTCAGAACAATCTCTCATTTATATTGCGACTAAAAGTATCAGAACCAAAAGGTGCACTTCAGAACAAATAGTTATACAAATACTAGTCCTGGTAACGTATCCTTTTCATCATTAACTCGTAAGCAATTAAATTCAAAGCAACAGAAAAGTTTCAAGTACTGAAAATTCAGTATTATGTTGAAATCACAAGAGGAGCTGAGTGGCGTATCTTCTCAGACGATTCGCTCCAACTCCCTTGCATAGCTGAGGGTTTGAGTGATGAGCTGAAGGGACGGTATTTCCTTGCAAGGCACAGAATCTTTAACTTTCTGGAAGATGATGAACCCGTCTTGGATCTCCCACTCGGGATGCTCCTGCACAACACCTCTGATCAGATAATTTTGAGGAGAAGAAAAAAATAGAGCACCTGCTGATCAGCCTTACAGCCTTATAAAATAATTGGTCAAACTGTAAAACAAGAAAGGAGCAGCTCTTCTTTTATTGCTTTGGTCCTCGAAAAGAAAAGGAAGACATGGTTGCAACACCAGTATCAGAAATTTCAGGCAAATTATCTTAGTGAATGCAACACCACTACCAAGCTATGCTATAGGCAACTTCTGCATCAAATTTTGCTTCAATTACCAGAAAATTAGAAAACGGGGAGAGGGAGACACGGTAACACAGTTTACCTTCTCAACGTATTGAAGTAGCTCTTTATCCGATGAGAACAACAACATCTGCCGAGCATCATTAGTTGAAAGACGGTCATATGCCTTCTCACTGCATCCAGCTATCTCATCCCTATAAATGATTGGAGTAGCAGCACCATTTAATCCATTTATTCATTCGACCCAACTTTATTTTGTTCCGTTCCAATCTGAGTACTAACATGCATGATAATAATACAATTGGATACAATAAGATTTCTAAGGTGATTGGCCAATAATACACACTCACAACAGACATGCATATGTATGCATATACTTTTTGTCAGATACGTATATATGCATAAAATGTACCTAGGAAATTGGGAAAAATGAGAGCTTCTTGACGATGCGGTAAAAAATTAAGGAAAACTTGGGATTCTTTCTTTTTTTTTTTTGAAATAAGGATAACTAGGAAAACTTGGGATTGTAGAAGGCGTATGGACGTACGTTCAATCTGTCCAGCTTCAAGAAACCAGACTAGTGGATTTATATTCAGTTTAGAATGAACCAAACTTAATCCAGTTCAGGTAGATTAATACAACTTTTTCTTTTTTTGGAAAGAAGTACTAAATGTATGAATGTGTGTGCACCATGATTATCCCCTCAACATATGTCATATAAATAAAATTAATATTAGTGAAATTGCCACTTGGTGCAAAACACAAGTCATTAAGGTTTGGCAAAGAACTATGCAGAAGTTAGACAGAAGACTGGCAAACTGGCAGAAACAGCATCTCTCCATGCATCTAAGGTTGACACTGAGAAACAATATCTTGGATAGCATCCCAACCTATTTCATGTCTATTTTCTACCTATTCCTACCAAGGTGTGATAAACACCTGCTCGACAAAATCAGAAGGAATTTTCTTTGGGAAGGATGTAGCACTCAACACAAGTTCCATTTGATAATAATAGGACATAGTTCTTCTGCCCAAGCAGCAAGGAAGATTATGGAGGTCTAACCTAGCTATATACAACAAGTGATTGCTGATGAAATGGTCATGGAGGTATTGCGATGGAACACACAGCTTCAGACACCAGTAATAAAATATGGAGATGACAGTTTCTGGCCCACCAAGATCTCCTCTTCACCTCATGGAGTGGGCCCTGGACTTGTATCAAAATCATGGGATATAACTAACTAAGAGCTGGTAAAGGTGATCTTATCATTCTGGAAGCTAAATGGCTAGGCAGGGCAGCCACTCCTTGCAGGAGGATGTTCATAATCTTTTCTTTGGTCAGAAACCCATTGTCCATTGTTGGTGTTTGTATAAATAGAAGCAATCAGAATCTTCCCTTCAGTAGGAATTTTCCTGATTGGGAACTGGAGGAGCTGACAGATCTACTTACAAGACTGGAAGGCGTTAAGACTGTTTCTAAATGTAAAAGACTCGGCCACTTGGAATATAGGATTGGTATATTTTCGGTAAAGTCCTGCTACCCACAGGAACAGAAGACCCATAGCATCATTGAAGAATGGTCATGGATGCTAACATGGAAAATCAAAATTCTGACAAGCATGTTTCAGCTAGATAATACTTAAGAAGGGGATGTCTACTAACACATGAGAATCTAATCAAAATGGGTGCTTATATGTCAGCAGCAGATGCTACGTTTATCTGCAACAGCCAGAAGACTCCAGTGATTTATTATTACATTGTGCAGTTGCAGCTAACATGTGGAGTATGTTCCTGTCTTTTCAGGAATATTGGGACATGCCCTACAGTATTATGGATACTTATAAAAGCTGATGCCAATGGTATAAGGTAATTATCGGCAAAAAAAGGGTTGGCAGCCAATCCCAAGTCTCAGCTACCATTTTTGGGTGCTTATGGATCGAAAGGAATAACATATGCTTATATTTTGTCACCGTTGGTTTTTTAACTTAGTAGTGCAAGGAATAAGGAAAATTCAGGAGGAGGAGAAAAGTGAATTTATATATCTAATTAGAGTACTATATTCCAACTTTCTTTATGTTACTTGCAATTGCATAATTTCTTCAGAAAGTATTCCCCGTAGCTCTGATTAATCCTTAAAAGATCTAACTCTTTTTATCAAGCAATAAGTGACCCACTAACATGATTGTAACTGTGCCAGTGGACATAAAATATCAAGGTTAGCCAATAACAATCCAACAAGATGTTATTAAGGAAATTCCTTCCCAGGCACCGGAGAGTAGGGAAAATTATGAGCGAAGCAAATCAATTTACCTCACAGTCTTTGCAAGCAGATCCATAAAATAAGCATAGGTTGCATCAGGCACAGTCTGTCGTGCACTCAACACCCGGTGGTAAGCCCCTTCCATGAAGGATTGCTCTAATTCGACAGCATGCTTTATACATGGGTTGTCCAAAGCACTTTGAGAAAGTAACTCAAGTTCAGTGTGGAATTCAGCAATTCTGTTCTGAACAAGTAGCCGCAGAAGGTTGAGACCTAAGATAGGGTATTCCTGGGGGGAAGCTGGAAGGCGGCCACTGCATCACAAGAAATAAAAGAGGAGAACCCTCTTTTCAGTCCAATTGCTATGCATCTATAAACAGACTCAGCCAGCATATCATACTACGACAAGGGCAAAGATATCACAAGAATATCCAGAATGACATAAACATACACCATCGAACTATGCTCTAAGACATTTTTTTCGCTCACCCTAAGTATCATTTAAGTTGAAATTGGGATTCCAAAGCTAGCAGGAAAGAGATCTAGATATCAAACTCTGCCACACTTGATATATGTATTTGCTTTCCGCTTTTCTCAAAATAAGTACCGAAGAATGAAAGGGTGTATGGAATTAAAGCTTGAGAGGTAGTTACCGTGCATCTGTGTAATAGGGTTTTAGCTGAAAGAAGTCCCTTTCAAAAGCATCCTGGTCCTCCATCTTCACAGATAAAACAACTGCATGCTCGTAAATATCTCCTGCGAATAGATATACCATTGAACATTATTAATGAGAGTGTGTAAGAATCATAAATTCACCAAGCTTTAAATACACATTGCTTAAATCAATCACAGAGTATTAGTAAGCCAACAATCTCAAGAATAAGTAAACGTGAAGATTATAACAGACTGAACAGACAATCAAGTATTATCCTTCCAAATACAATATGCAGTGTCTTTCTTAAATCTTAACAAAGCTTGATGACAAATCCTTAAATTAGCTTTCTCAGCAGAGAAACAAACACAGAATTTAAATTTTTCTCGCACTATAATTGGTCTTAGGTTCAGCAGTTGCAGGATTCACTTTCCTGTGCCAGATGGTGGTTTATTTAATAAGGTAATGTAATTTTTTAAAAAACTGAGAAATCCCAGAGGGTCACTGGAATATGGCTCGAAAAACGGTGGATAATGGACTTGGCCCTCTATTCTTCTCCACTCAACTACCAGGCTTTGTCTGCGCAGAGTTTGAGCACATTAATTGCGCCTAAACCGCAGACTATGAGTTGTGCTCTTACCACTAGATCAAAAACCGCCCTGGCAGAATGTAACTTTATTGAAGCTAGTACCAACAAGGTACTGCAAAAAAATCCAAAGAGAATTATAACTGTTCTAAAGCAACTTTTGGCTTATTTGCTCTAGGAAAGTAGATGAGGATTGACATATACGCACAATGCCCCCTTCTTGATACCAACTCAGTGGGTTAATTCTTGAACTCAAAACAGAAAAGAAAAAGGCAAAAAAGAAAATAATAATAATAATAATAACAACAAGCAAGCAAACAAGTTTTATCTTTCCTATAGTCGCAGAAATGCACTGAAATGGCTTCACTTCATCCCACTTAACAAGGAGAAAAGTGCTCTGTATTCAGATGACCCCTCTATTTTACTTTTAATTAGGTAATAAATGTATCATTTGTTCAAACCCGCTATTCCTTTTCCTAGTTCGCTTTTTCTTTTTTTTAAAAAAAAAACAGCATGACTCCTACACATTACACTTCCAACTGTAGATCATATGATATATTAATGGAAGAAACTGAACGTTGTATCTCCAAGACAATGTACTCAAAATCCATAGATACACAATCAGCCACAAACCACCAGAACCTTCAAAAGCAATTAAGCAACATAATGAAACAAAAGTAAGATAAATAAGATTGCACAACATTACTTGCAATTGTCAACTCTTGGATGGCATTCGACGTTTCTTGGAATAGGGGAGGCAAACTCGTGAATGTGGTCAGAAGAACCTAAAATGTCAAAATAAATAACTCAAAGTTACAAAAAAAATTACGACGACCAATCTTGACCAAGTAGATACGTCCTTTATCATGAAAAGTAAGAAAACACAAGGTGGAAAAGCCATTGCTAAGATCTTGAATCTCACAAAGACAATATACATTTGGTACCTTACTACTCAGTCAATCAACTATGTCACAAACTCAAATTAAAGGTTGAATATACTGACTCCTTATATAAGTTTAGAATTTCTCTAAAGCCAGAGGTTCTCTACATCTCAGACTTATCAGTGGATTAGTCCAGCTTGTTGCAAGACCTGGTCATAAAATATATCTAGCCCTCCATTTTCTCCTTTTGTATATGTTCAAGGGAAAATGTGATATAGGACTGACTTTGTAAATTGAAAATATCTCCCATTTGAAGCTTTTTTATGTTCCAACATTCAATTTGATCTATAACATATTGCTATCTCATCTCTCACCAAGGTAGCAAGTTCCTAAGTTGTTTCATGTTAATTGCTTATGTTAAACGTTACACAACATGGACACAATTATCAAAGTATTAGCTTGAATATCACCATGATGGTTACCATAAAGAAGAAGATTTTTTATAAACAAGAAATTCCCTGAGGGTTAATTGGTCCATCCCTGTTGGAGCACAAGTTTGACACTTGTAGTATGTACTCATACCTCTGCCCTACTACTTGAATACCAAACTTGACTCCTCAACGAGATTCAAACTTGCGATGTGTGCCTGACATGCATCTAACATTGTACTTCCTTTATGTTGAATTAAAGCCTTGGGGGCTATAGTGGGAATATTTTTAAGGCAATAGAACAGAAATCATTTCATGACGATACATTTCATTACAAGAGCTAAATTATGACAGTAACAGCTATGTTTTCATGCGTTTGAGTTATGGTATTGATATCAGATATCGATTAACTTGAGCTGAAAGACAGCCTACAGCAAGTATCAATATGCTCCTAACAAAATGGTTGAATTTGGTGATAAATGCAATCATAGGGAGAAAATTACTGAGGGAAGCAGAGAACAGAACTCTAAATAGTGTACAACTCATGAGATGAGTAATACTGGGACAGAAATGCTAGGATTTTCAGTGAGTTTCACCAATAGTATAACATATTGATGCAATTACCTTGAGCTAGATGCAATTACCTTGAGCTAAGACAGTATAGCCTGTTACAAACATCAACATAGTTCCGCATAAAATCGTCACATAAATCATAATAGTTATCAGTTATCACCGTATAAGCCAATTTAAGAGTAACACTTATAACCATGCCTCATTTTCATAAAGTGAGTAAAATTTAGAACAAAAAGCTAGGTTTTTTGACGAGTTCGACTGTGGTATATCATATTGCTGCGGTTTTCCTGAGCTAAGACAGTAGCCAATACAAGCATCCAAATCGTCCCACATAAAATGGGCATATAAATCACTATAATTATCACTATAAACACGTGATATCAAGCCAATTGAGGAGTAAAACTACTAACCAGATCACATTTTCACGAAGCGAGCAAAATTTAGAACAAAAATAGCTAGGGTTTAAACGAGTTTGAGCAACGATAGATGATGATTTGATGCGTTACCTTGAGCTGAGAGAGTAGCCTAGTGCAAGTATCAAAATCGTTACGCACAAAAGCAGCTTTGAATCGCTCGAAAGTCTGTGAAACCTCTGTAAGCTTTGGATCCATGTTCGATCTCTGTTCAGAGGTTTTCCTTCTCAGTCTCTGTAAAGGGATTCTCTTCTTTCTCTACAAGAAAACGGAGGAAGAGGACGAGACCATTTTCGTTGGTATTTATATCATGGCCTGATATTAGCCCACTAAAGAAGAGTTCGTGGGCTTTTGAGTTGGGCTAATCAATCTAATGGATGTGGGCCTAATGTTTTGTATGGACTTTTTTGATGAGGAATTTAACTTGAAGGGGAAAAAAAAGGAAATATTACGTGGATAAGCAAATATATATTCATTAATTAACTAATATAACTATAGTTTAATTAGTTATGGCTTGCGATAAATATTTAATTGTAATTTTGTTTGAGTTTTGTATAATTCACGAAATTTATACAAACGTTGTCTATGAATACAGTTTGAATTTTATACAATTCATGCAATTTATACAAACGTTGTGTGAATCAAATTGCATAGTGAAATACACAAACACTCCAAATTATATAAATATTGTGCATGAATTATATAGCGAAATATACAAACGTTGTATAAAAATTAAGAATTGTATAGCGAGTTATACAAATATATACAAATGTTGCACGAATTATACAAAACGCTACTATAGCTATAATTACGAAATGTAATTACCCAAACTATAGTTATGAAAAATAATTAAGATATTTTTGAGTAGTTATGTAGGAAAATTCCTTGAGTAATACACTTGTGCCTATGAGGGAAGAAAACTATTTACAAGCGGCTTCCTTTTATTTTTATATCGCTTAACTCTTATATATCCATGCGTTTGATACCATCATAGTATATATATACTCTAACGAAATTAAGGAGGAAGAGGCAAATGCTATTAAATTGTTACTTGATACCATCAAAGTGTATATATATACATACCCATTTTGATAAAGGAAGAAGCAATACTCTAGTGCAAGCGCTATTTAGTTACTTTTTGATTCATCTAGAGTATGTATACTCAGATGACATCAAGAAAGCACAAACACTGTTTCAATAAAAAGACTATTTGGTTATTGTTGATGCCATAAGAAAATATAGATACCGTATTAGTATATAAATACTACGATGATATCGAGGATGAAGATGTTTAGTAGCGAGACATTTGGATAAATAATTTGGATGGCTTTGACTGTGATAAAAATACATTTATATTTTTACTTGTCTACTTTAGTATATGAATATTTTTTAAAAATTTTATCCACAATATTAATCATTCGTTCCAAATTATTTTTCACGTGCATTAAATTTTGTTAGATCAATTAGTGTGAATATTGTACTAAAATATATATTTCATCTATTATTTTTTAAGACGTGTAAAGTTTATTATTGATAACTAAAAATAAATGAAATATAAGTCAATTACCTATAAATGATAATATTATCTTTTGTCTTAAATATGACACAATTTGAATTTTGAAATTCAAATAAAACACATGTTACCATGATTTATTATACATTTTCAAATTATTATTTTTTGTTATTGATAATTCTTTTTATATCACTTTTAAATATAAAAAATATTTGTAAAACTTTAAAAATTATATATTTGAATATATACCATCAAAATAATAATAAAAATTATCTTTCAAAATTGAAACTACGAGACATAAATTGGGACTGATGGAGTAAATATGGAACTTAGACCTTTAGCGCAAGTATTCGTATTTACGAGATTGTAGATCTGGGTTCCAAAGCTCAATTCCCATTCAAATTTCACTGAGAGCTGCCGCCTGCCGCCGATCGTCCGTCTTCCTCGTCGTCAGGTAAGTTCCGTCTTCGTGTCTTTTTACTTTTCAAAAGAAACAATCGAAGATGAAGAAACATCTGTTGAAAAGACTATACACACTATAATTGAATCTTACGCTAGTTCGTAGTGTGATTTCTGCTTGTCAAAGGTGCGATTCGATTATTATTTTTTGTATTTGAAGTTTTTGAGTTTTATGTTCTTAGGTTAAATAAATATTTCTCAAAATCACTGTTGAAGCCATGAATTCGATTAGTTATCGACTAGACGAACTTGTTAGAATAGATTTACTTGAATCTGAGTGTATTTCTGACTATAATGCCTTCTTTCATTCTTCGTGGGTATGCCTGTAGTATCAAATGAATGAACAATCGGGCAATTTGTTTCTTCCTTCTTTCAGTTGTATCCCCATGTGCTTATGGGTTGGATGCATAAGCATTGCTTGAATGGTAATCGGTAAATTGTGTTTGAGAAACCAATCAATTAATTAGGCCTCAATCTTAAACTAATTGGGCTGGAACACATGAATTCTATGTAGGGATGTATCCATTTTATTTCATTTCCAATACTAAGATTTCTATGCTTGAGCAAGTTGATTTTTTCTTGATAAGATATGTTAATTGTATTGATATGATGGTGGCAAGAAGGTGTTAGTGAGTTCCTTGCTATTTTGCATCTTTAGTGGAACCAAAAAATGAGCTGGGAGACTTAATCAAGCTACTCCTGCACCAAAGTTGAGTGCTATTTTTCCCAACAAACACCTCCTATTCTTTTCATACCAAACGGTACACATGATGCATGACGGGATGGTCCTTCCAAGCTTCATTCTTTTCCTGTCAATTCTCTACCTTTGCAAGCTGATATAATTCTTTAACATCTCGTGGAATCACCCAAACAAACCACAAAATGTTATGAATTAATGTCCAAATATATCAAATATAGTTCCAATCGCTGATGGATTCTTGTGAGTCTCCATGTAGTAAACATTTACTGCACATGGAAAAACCTCTTTTTTGCAAAATAACTTCCGTGACACATGCTCTGTGCAGTCTTTCCAATATGCAGTCTGGAAAGTAACTCTTCTTTGCAAAATAACTTGTGTGACACAAGAATCTGTCCTCATATCCCTTTTCACACATTTAGTGATAATAAGGTCTTTCCAAAACTCCCCTCTGTTATCATTTAGTCCCCATAGCCACTAAACAAGTTC
>JAOTQR010000100.1:24342123-24357770 GCA_025774065.1 Solanum ossicruentum | reverse complement strand
AGCGGTAAGGTCTGCGTACGATCTATCCTCCCCAGACCCCACTTGTGGGATATCACTGGGTATGTTGTTGTTGTTGTCATTAGAATACCATTCTTTGGGAAATCTGAGCTATGGACCTAATAACACTCGCAGAGTTTGGGTGCATAATTCAACATTTTGTTAGAATTTAAGATGACATGAAGACGATCTTAGTAAAAAGAAAGCTACTCTCAACTTCCGAACAATTTTCATTCTTCTTGACCCTATTTGTTTGATTTCACTGTGTATGTTGTTGTTCCCATGTAAGATTTTCCATTTTAATCTTGTTCTTTTTTTTCCATCTGCTTTTCGAGTCCAAAAGCTTTGATCTGATGACTATTAATTCTTCCTTGTGAACATTGATAATGATTATCTTTTGGTTTGCCATCTCAGTTTTGATGTTATTGCCTATGTCTATTATAAAAATAGTCATTTGCAAAGCTGCAGAAAACAACCATGAAATTACTTAAAGTTGATGAAACTTTATTTTCTACATGACTCATTTACTGCTCTATTTCCTTTTCAGACTGATAGTTATGTTTTTCTTGAGCCGAGGGTCTATCGGAAATGTCTCTATCTTTCTAGGTAGGGGTAAGGTTGCGTGCACACCATCCTCCCCAAACCCCACATGTGGGATTACACCGGGTATGAATCGACTTAAAGTTGATGAAACTATCTGTAATCTTTCACATACAAGTGATTGGGGAAACTTTCATTTTGTTAATTGCCTGATAGACCAGAAGAGAGAAAAAAGCTAAGCATCCGCACATTTGATTTTGTTCATGTTTGTTCCAATATTTACAAAATTTCAGCTTGCCTAACAGGTCAATCAAATAGACACAGTGGTAAGTGCCAATGTTCCCCGTGTTTCTGTGTTTTTCTCTTCATCAGCTTCTCCATCTAACCAAACAAGTAAATCACTTCAACACGGTATCACGGCAAGCTTTAATTGCTACCCATTATCACAAGGATTTTCATGTGCTTGACTCATGATAAAGGAATCAAGCACGCACTTGAGGGGCAATATTAAAGTATATGACAATCTCATCTAGAAGTTTACATTATAGACTTATCGCAACTGTGTTATGGATTTGACAGTTCTAATATTGTCTCCCATGAATTTCAGTTGCACGAAGTACCAGCTATTCGACCATGCAAGTTTTAATCTTTTGTTTTTCTTTCTCTTGGGCAGTTGCTGGTTGCTGGTGGTGGGATGTATGTGGAGGTCTTCAACCGAGGGGTTATTCCACTTGCATACAGCATTAGGAGAAAAAATAAAGCTGGAGAGACGAATACATACTTGGACGGGATTTACCTCCTGTTCACTTATTTCACTAAACCTGAATCCATTGCAGTCCTTGAGGCAACATTGGTAGCTGATGATGACGTTATCCGATCATCCACTTTCAAGATTAGGAAAAGGAAATACTAGTTTGATTCGTTAGTTTAATCTGTATCTGTTCAGCTGTAAAAGACGATAACAGAGAGCAGGCAAGTTTTCCTCATCGAGCCTTTCAGATTTCAGATTTTTAATTAATTACAGTCCTTTTCAAAGTAACAGTATCAGTTTGTAATATTCTTTTATATTGCTGAAAGTTGCCATTACATTCTGCTTTATTATCCTCCAATTTGGCTCTTAAAATATTATAGTAGCATTGTTGAGCACTTGATAGTCCTGCATAAAGATGATCCTTGATTTTTACTTTTCTGATCTCTTTGGTTGTCAAGTCAGATTACCATTTCTCTTAAATTATAGAATGTAACCCAACCGTGTGGTCGACTGGTCAATGAAGTAGGTTGTAAAAATCACGAAGTTCCAGGTTCAGAATCCCAGTAAGGACAAAAATGATAGGTGGTTTCTTCTCCTCTGTGCTATGTCCTCTCTGATTATGTTTTTTTTTGGGCCGAGAGTCTTTCGAAAACCATTTTTCTATCTCTACAAGATAGGGTAAAGCTCTGTATACACTCTGCCATCTTCTTGACTCCACTTGTGAACACCACGTAGGCAGCTGGTACTTTCCCAACTTATTGAATACGAGTTTCAACTTCCCCTCTAGAGGATTGGTGTAACTCGCTTTGTTTAGCCCCTTCGTCTTTTGCGAGGACTTATATTTCATGAAGTGGGATCCCACAAGTGGGATCTAGGGAGGAAAAGTTATATGCATATCTTATAACTATCTCATAGAGATAGAGAACTGTTGCCGGAAGGACTTACATTTCATCAATGTCCTTAAAAGTTTGGTGGTTGGTAGGGAGATTTTGTGTACTCTTCAGTCTTTGGGCTTTTGCTTATGAACTCAAGTTGACTACTACTGGCCCCTGAAGGAAGTTGAGAAACAACATTTTTCTTCCCTTTTTGTGGATTATGACTTAAAAGACATTTGGTTCAAATTTTTATGTTGATTGGTTTAAGACAACAGTGTTGGCTTCCACCTTAACATGTGTCATGATAAAATAGTCATTTTTATGTTTATTGCTAAGAATTTTTCCAAAGTCAGATTACTTTATACTAGTAGATAAGCTTAAAATTATTTTTGTTTTTCTTTTGCTTCATGGAAAATCTTGAGAATCTGATTTAATGGTGTAGTTTGAGGATGACCTCATTTCCCACTTTCACATAGATTAGGGAAATGATGAAAATCTTTCTCCACCCCCACAAACAATAAACAATTTTTTTTCCAAGAAAATGGCCACAATAAGTGAGATTGCATCTTTGTAAATTTGTTGGAAAAGGATTAGTTATAATTTATAAATTTAAAACTAGTAAATGGAGACATAAAAAAAGAGGAAGAAGGTTACATCCAAGGGTGTAAGTTTAATAAAAGACAAGTTTGGTGCATTAAAACTTTAATATGTGTAGGGTTTAAGAAAGAACCTGACTATAAAAGATCTCTTATACGTCGTCTTATCTTGTATTTCTGCTAGAAGACGTTAGTTTAATAAAATGAGATGAAAATCATAAGAAAAATTCATTAATTTTTCTCGACTAGGTCTTGATGGATAAGGTACTATTGTGTTTTATATATTTATCTTGATGAGAAAAATTATCTGGTACTAATTATGCGAAAGAACAAGGGACAGAGTTAGAGCGACGGTGAAAGTACAAAAGCCTTCCTCTTGGCTCAAGTCGAGGAGTTCTAATTCTAATATTTTTATGATTTGAAAATTCTAAAACGCTATTACACCTACTAAAATGGGTCGTTAAACTCCCATTAGCCCATGTTTAATAAATTCAATCTAATACAATGTTTGAATAGGTAGAAAAAAATCGAACTCTCATCAATTTTATCCGGAGATAAATTATAGAAAAGATATTTGTTAACAGTAATTTGCTAATTTAAATTAGTTAATTAATGTAAGTGATGACCCCGTCATAAACGGCTAGTGCTCACTACCAGGAAACAAGATCTTGCACTAATGCATACAAGTCTCTTAACAATTAGTAAACTTGTCTTCATATGTAAAGTTGAATTACTTTATGATTGCATGATTAAGTTGAATTCTATTTTTTCTTTTTTCAAAATCCTTTTGTTTGACTTAAAGGTCAAATTCTTACACTACTTGTATTATTATTATTATTGTTATTATTATTATTGTTTATTTATTTTATTTATTTATTTTATGTGTGTTGCTTAGATCAGTTTAGGCATATTTTATTGAATATATGTTATTTTCCATTAATAATCTTATATGAAGTTATCTGTCCATTAAGATTGATAAAAAGAGATCACTAGGTCTCTGACTCGTGATAGTTTCTTGATATACAAGTGCACCGTGCTCTAGATTTGATCTAGGTCAGAGACAGACCTACATCAAAATAATTTCGTCTTTAAAACACTTTGATAATGCTCCCAACTAATGAATTAGAGTTTGAAAATTTTGATTTTCCATAATTTCATCACTTAAAACGGCTAGCTAACACAAGCTATGAGCTAGACTATTGCAAACATTATAGCCTAGTACTTCAAAAAGATTTATTTACCTTTTGGCTATTTTTCTGAAAAATAAAATCTTATTTTGGAGAAATTCTCCTTTGCGAGTTTAGAGAACCATAGTCGACCCCAATATGGTACAGAGTATCGTGAGACGACCAACATAAAAATAATTTAACTATGATAAGTAATCTAAAATCGACATGAATAAAGCAAAAATGATAGTATATTCTAATTTCATTTGAGATTAAAGCGTATTTATTTATTTTGAGAATATCCATGCGTTGGTGGATGGAGAGTGTTTCCATCAATATTGAATGGACTCAAAGATTCACTTTTTAGTCTTGGAGTATGATGGAATAAAATAAAATGACTCTTTAAACTGTTTGCGCTTCTTTCAATTGTGAAGTAACAGTTAGTCAATTCATTATAGGTCATCCGAAAACAGTCGCACTATATTTTTAAACATAGAGATCAGACTGCATATATTCGATCTTTTCTTACCCCGCAATGGACGAAAACTTTTGAGACGGGTAATGTTTATGTTGGTGGATGGAGAGTGCAAATATGATATGACAATTCTAGAGTTATTGATGGACCCCTTTTTTTTTATGAATAGATGCATGTTGTTGGGTCTATTATAGTTGTAGTACAATATTGGTAGGTATTTTTCTAGATAGATAAGATAAAAGTTCATGAGTGTAGTTTGTGGAAGAACCACTCAATTCATGGATGTCAAACAGAATAAATTCCAAATGTTTAGATTATGTAAAATAATTTGTTTTCATCTGTCTAATTAGTTTTTTGGAGTTGGAAAGTTATTCACTATATGTGTCGATAGAGGAGAATAAAGTACCTTATCAAAAAAATTGAAATGCATATATATTATAATTTATAAAACATAAAAAAAGTAAAGGAAGTATTGTTAATTGTGCAAGGTGCAAAGTACGTTTGGTAATCTAATTTCTTAATATTTGCATGTTAACTTCCAAAACTAGCTTATTTTGGATGAGACTTTTCAAAAAAATACTTCTGAAAAATAATCTTTAGTGCTTGATCATTACTCAATTTGAAAAATACTTTTGGCTTCACAAGTAATTGGCCTAACAAGTTACTACTACTATATAGACATTGAGAAATATCTTGTGAAGTTAGGTTTCAACTAAATTGCCCCAATTGTTAAAAAAAACAAACCACTAAATTGCGCCAATAAATTGTTGGATTATTGGCTTCATTATATGAAAAAGGTAATTAACTAAAATGTAAGGCTTATCTCATCAGTGCTCACCACCTCAATAATTATCTATTGAGATCATAAATGCATAAACTTGTTTTTATGGTAATCTTGTTGCTAGTAAATTATCTCGTATTTATTTTTATCGTAACCAAGTTTTTACTTAAAATAAAAATAAAGATAAAATAGAGAATAAATTGAAATTTGCTTTTTATACGTGAAATTCACAATCTATCCATATTGGAACTCTATTAAAGTCAAGATCAACAAATAGAAAACACTTTATCTTATCAGGTAAAATCAAGATATTTTATACAGGAAAAAAAAATAGTATAATTTATAGCTATCTTGTTTAAACTTAAAACTATCGTATGTGTACACTGAATCCTTAAAAATAATGTTTTTTTGTAAAATCTAATATAAAAATATTTTTAGAGTACGAACAATATAAATTTTCAAAAGCCATTCATTAGAGATATTGTGACAAAGTTTATCATTATCGTTATTATTATTATTATCATATGTTCCCAAAGAGAACTATGATTGAATCCTATGCTAAAAAAGAGTGGAATGAGGGACCTAGAAATGGGGGCTTTCTTTTTATCTTTTTATATGTTTAAAATCTTAGTGGCAAGTTATAAACAAGTCACATCAATTAAAAAGTGTAAATAAAGTAATCATACAATGTTGATCACTTAATTGATTCCAAAAGCACTTCACATTTTTCAAATCTCAATTAATATTCAAAAAAATAAACATCCCTTTTTTCACCTTTTTTCATTTTCTTGATCTTGATTTGTATATATAAGCTATAAGGTTTGTGTATACATATTAAGCTTATATTGCTTATAATCATTTTTTTTCCCATTACACTTAGTTTTAAGTGTGTATTTTTCCAATGGGACTACCTGAATCTCCTAGTCCACCTCATTTGTATCCTCAAGCACTTCAACTTAAACTTTATCAAGCTTTCATCTTTTCAATTCCAATACTTTTTTCTATAATCTTGTTTCTCTTGTTTTACTTGTTTTATCTCAAAAGAAGGGTTTCTATTGGTTCTAATTCCCCTGTTACAATACTTCCAAGAAGTTCAAATCAAGCTATTATTCATGTTAGTTCTCTTCTTGAGTTGTTTTGTTGCTCATATTCTTCAAAAATGTCGATGGGTGCCTGCTGAATCCTCTGAAATAGTGTTTTTCTGAAGGATGCAATCTGGGTGGAAAATTGTTTTTGAAAAGTTCAAATAACATAGTTTTGAGTGTCATGTTTTTATCAAAAAGCCATAAAACTAGTTAGCTAATAATTTTTTGTTGTTGTTGTTATTCATGTTTGTTCTCTTCTCGAGTTCTTTTGTTCCTTCGACTCTTAAAAATGTCGATTAATGCCTTTTGGAACCTTTGAATGTAGTGTATTTTTGGAGGATGTAATATGGGTGTAAAAGTATTTTTGAAGAGTCGGAGCAACTAGTTTTGAGTGTCATTTTTTTTTTCAAGAAACCATAAAACTAGTTAGCTAATAGTTTTGTTTTGTTGTTGTTGTTTCCAGGGTGATGTAGATGTAAAGGGGATACTCAAGAATAAGCTTCCTGTCATACTATTTGATGAAGATACAAAGATGGGGGATTCTCAGTAAGTTAAAACTTTAATTTTTGTTTGTGTTGCAAATCCATGGTTTTTTAGTCCGTCCACGAAGGTGGTTTGTCATCCTTGCTGAGTTAGAATACCCCAAAGAGTGTCATTTTCACATTTGGTGGGGAAAAAAAACTCGGGCATCACTCACTCAACCAAAGATCAGGGGCGTAGCAGTACACTTTGGAATGAAGAAATTTACATAGCTTGAAACAAAGAAAATATATCATAGAGAACCCGGACCGGGCGTGCTTCTTTTTTAAAGGGATGTCGGCCTTCCGGTTCTGTCATCTATTTCATTGTAATCAGAAAAAGCAAAGTCATAAGTGTCACTAGCAAGTCTTTACTTTTTGGTGGGGTGGAGGGCTTCTGTGCACTACTAAACCTACCTTTTTACCTTTAGTGGGATTGCATATCACGTCTCGCTTGTTTTATTAAAAACTAAGAATCTATCAATTAGTTCTAAGAAGCAGACTTTAAATCTAATTAGAATTTCAGTTCAATCTCGTCATCACTTGAGTTGGTCTTGTAAAAGCGATTACCCTTGTAATCTGTACTAACATAGTTTATTTGAAGTTACTTCAACGAGAACTTCAAATTCTAAGGGTTAATTCAAGAGAAAATTGACATTCTATACTAAAATGAAACAGCGAGGATTCATGCATATAGTTTGGTATCGAGACAACGTTGGTGTACTAACATTATGATCTAATCTCACAGGTGTTGTGTTTGTTTGGGAGAATTTGAGTTCAAAGTGGAGTTACACCAGCTACCATCTTGTAAGCACATTTTTCATGAGGAATGCATTCGCCATTGGCTCCGTTCGAACTTCTCTTGTCCACTCTGTAGATGCCATGTCATCATTACAAACCAAAATCCGCAACCTCCACAACCACCAGCTTCTGATAACAACCCTCCGAGTATCATCGGAGAGGAAAGGGAACAAAGCGATTCAACGGTTAATAGAGAGGAGCATGTGGTGATAATTGAACAATTGTCTAGTGCTAGTAGTTCATCCTCTAGCAATGTTGACAACATTAGTAAGGCTCCTAATACATGAACGTTGATAAAATTGGAACAATACAAAGAAGATCTGTGTAGTCTTCGCACAAAGATGACATGCACAAATCGAGAAATGGTACAAGTCTTCTGTGACAGAAAAAAGGGGAATTTGAAGGACTGACTAATTTTGCTGCATTTCTTGGAATTTGGAAGGCACACAAAAGTGTTGCATATTATAGTTTATAGGTAGAGCTTACAATGACATTAAATATGACAATCTTTTTTAGTTTTGATAAGATGTATGACAGATCAAAAATTTTTTTTCACGAAAGAAAAAGAACATTTGAAATTGAAGTTAGAAAAAGTTCGTCAAAAATTGATGAACGAAAAATGAATTGATTCACGATTAATCTTCAAACTACATGACTTGATTCTCATACACTAAAATATAAAGAATTACAACATTCTACACTCTAAGAAATCTCCATGATTCTTTTATTCTTGAATACAGTCCCAAAGTGGGAAAAAAAAAACTTTACTGTTACACACTTCTTTGAAGAAAAGCAAATGCCATATAGAGGGTACCAGCAAGAAATGTTGAGAAAATAGTGACCCTTGTAGGCATTCTTCCTTTATCACTTCTCAAAACCATAGCTTCATAAATTGGCAAGCAATTTATAACAACAAAACCAGCAATAAACATTTGGATAAAGAGTTCATCCAAATTTTGATCACCCTTCAAAATTTGTGCTAATGATTTGAGGAATGCAACCAAATTGATGATTGATGTTGTTGCAAGTGTCACGAACATAGGCGATACAACCCCAAACTCGAAAATTCCTTGATGGTACCTTTTACCTTGGTCATTATCGACTACTTTGCTTGTTAGACTGAACCCTTGGGTCGATATTCCCAAGTGTTTGGTTAAATACTCAATTGTTCCAAAAGGGAAAGATGTTAATCCCCTTATCATCCAAATTCTTTGGTCATTCCACCACCTTTTAAATGTTCCTTGATGAGATATAAAAACCAAGAAATCTTGTCCATATGCTCCGAGGAACATAAACACATACAAGAAAAATAAAAGGTCTGATACCTGATGTCAATATGAAAATAAATGTGATTTTTTAGATAGTCATATACCATATTGAGTTATAATAAGGCTACCAACATTTTTGGTCCCCTAGTTGAAAATGTTCGATTATAATCCTTCTTATATCTAAATAAGCACTAAAACCTTCAAATAACTAAATTGTATACTTCTAATCCTTTTGCTTGTGAATATTCACAAATTTACCATAAGTATTAACCGTTTCATCACTTGATTACTCATGCATCACATTAAATATGTACAATTACTCAGTAATATAGTTTTATAGATCAACTGATATAACATATTTTCTACGTAAGATACATAATATAATTATTTCCTGTTAAATATTCACAAGTATCCAAAACGGGCAATAATTATGGACCAAAAATGTTATTATCTCATTATAATATTTAGACAAGTGAAAGAACTAATGATTGATACATACCTTTGGAAATATGGTAATCCCATTGAGAAGAGTGAGTTGAGGGATGAAGGCATATAGAGTAATTGGTATGGCCCAAGTAGGAGAAAATGCATAGTGGTCATAACAATGGGCCATAACAAGGCCCATGGACCGAACCCCAAAAGTTAATGGGCTGTATTTTGAGAAAGCAACTTCAAGTAGGCCCACAACCCATCTCTTCTGTTGGCTTACCACATCATAGAGAGAAATAGGTTTATCTCCTAAAAATGCAGGCCTTTTAGGATTGCAGAATACTGATTTCCAACCTTCACATTGAAGTCTATAACCTGTGTAGAAATCCTCAACTAATGATCCATACCTAAAGCCCATCTGCATAATGTTGATATACATAGTTATACACAAATAATACATCGTTATATACATATTGTACATGAATTATACATCCGACGGAGATCAACAAATTTGAAATGTTTGTGTTGTTGGTTCAACTATACACAAGATTTATCGACTTATGAACTTGTTATCTTCGGCTCTAGCAACTTTTTCATGGCAACATGATCTAACATATATGGGAAGTTCGATCTGATTGCCACGAAAAAAGATACTAGTGCAAATTATACTCATATTACCTCCAATGCAACAAAATTTTCGTGGTAGTTAGTTCGAATTTTCCATATATACTGTATCTCACGTGGCAAATTCGAACCAATTGCCACGAAAAAAGTAGTAGTGCAATTATACTCTACATTTACTAACTTAAAATGTTAACTAAAGCTCACCTTGGAACCCCAATTACTTTGACTCTCATAGTTGCAACTTGCTACATAATGGGCTTGCCGCAAAATTTCATGGGCCTTAATGGGCCTATTAACAACATGATCCGGGAACAGTTCTGGAATTTCGGGCTGCTCGAATGAAGATGGACTCCCAAAAAAAGCCCGACGACGGAAAAAGCACCCAGTTCCAACATAATTGGGCCCATTAAGCCCATCCATGCCCAATGGATTAATATGAAACAGGCCTTTTATCTCATTGGCATAAATATCTGCTTCGTTAAGCCCATGAAATTTTTGAGGAAACTGAACGTAGGCTAAATTGGGCCATAATGTTTGGTCCAAGAAGTAACATAAAGCCCGATGAGGTGTTGATGGATCATTGGAGTACATATCACAATCAAGTGTCAATATTATTGGTGCATTTGTCATAATTCCCGATACTCGAAGCTAATCCACAAGAAAAATTATAATTTAATTTAATAATATTATATTTAACATGTTGTAATTAGTCAAATCATATTAATATTTAGGGAAAAGGGGTGAATATATTTTTCAATTTTGTAATTTAGAGCAGATATAGTCTTCGTCAAAGAAGTAGTCCATATATAAGTAATAATTATTTTTTTAAATAAAATATTATGTAAAGTAAATTTGATGAGATTTTACTTACCAAAGCATTGAGGGCACCTGCTTTAAAATGATGTGGGCAACTCTTGTTTTTTTCTCTAGAAAGGTAAATAAGATTTGGCATCCCATGACTTGTTAGGTCTTTGTCCTTGCCACTTTCTACCAAAACCTACACCAACCAATTTTTTGGAAGGACAAGTCAAATTGATGATATTTCCAAATCAATCACCAAACAATACGTTTGAAAATGAAGTTTACAATTAAAGGCAAATTAGACTCTTTGGCAATATTAGTTTAAGGATTTTTAGTAGCTAATTTTTGTGCTTTTTGTAGTATTAGTGATGAATTAGGTTTTTAGGCCTAACTCACACTCCAAAAGCTAGCTCAAAGGGAGGAAGATTGCCTAAGCCTTATAAAGAGTCCACCAATCTCATTAACCACCAATGTGGGACTTTTTGTCTCAACACCCCACTTCACGTCCATTGTTTGGGACTTTTTGTCTCAATACCCCACCTCATGCCCATTGGTTAGCATCTGGTGCGTGGGCAATTTTTTCGGGGGCCAACATTGGGTGAGATGGGTCTGCCCTGATACCATGATGAATTAGGTTTTAGGCCTAACTTACACCCAAAAGCTAGCTCAAAGGGAGGAGGATTGCCTAATCCTTGTAAGGAGTCCACTCATCTCATTAACCACCATTATGAGATTTTTTGTCTCAACAATTAGTTAAGAATAGTCAGAGGAAAAGAAAACAAAATCGATTCGATTTCCACGACAGCGATGAGCGAAATGGGAATAGTTTAAACCGTAAAAACGAGATCGTGGGAGAGCAATACGAGCATCGTGCTGGTAGACGAAGCATCCTGAATGACATCCGCCACAGGATAAACCACCACCTCTTAGATTACCCAACTGATTATACCATAGAGGCCAACTAATTGCGTCATATGGTCAATAGATAGATGTACTCCAATGTATATATAGTTATATTACTATTTGTTCAAGTTCAACATCACTAAATAGGAGATAAAAGCGACAAGTCTTAAATGATATAGTGACACATTTTAAAATCATACAAATACATAGAGTCAAGATAAATAATATCATGGTTATGATATGTTACAAATTAAAACGATACTCGAGTCACTTCACGTGCAATAATAATTGAGCAAATGCCTTAATGATTAACTAAATCAAAACAAATTCTATATTTTTGTAATGATAATGTGAGAAACAAATCTCAACAAGAGTGCTAAATCATGAGTATGGAGTAAATAATAAATATTTTTTTTTGGATGGTCTACGACAGTTGCTCAATCTAAGGAAAATTAAATGCGACACCTTAGGTATCAAAAATTCAAGAAAAATAATGGATGTATAAAAAAACAAGTCTAAGTCTATAGTAATTTATTTCAAAATCATGTAGAATCAAATTAAAAATGATAATATCACGAATAAATTGAACTGTTATGACAAATTACCTGAATAATAGAAGGATGATTATTACGAGTAAATCCATTTGTCCTAAATTTGGTAAAAGCTTGAAGCTCTTCCTCATTGTTAATATAATCTTCATCCACTTTTCCCCTCTCAATAACTTTTTCTATCCTTATCTTCATGCTCTCGTACATCAACTACACATACAATATATAAATTAAATAAAATTTCAGTCACGCTGAAAAATAAGTGAAAAATATTATTATTTGAAAAAGAAATAATATCATATAATAAAAAATTAATTTTATTTTTCTTAAATGAATCACAACATAATATACTAGATAATTGTAAAAAGGCTTATGCGGATAAGTAAACATATACTAATTAATTAGCTAATATAGTTATAATTTGAATTAATTACGGGTCGTAGCAAATATCTAACTGTAACTACAGCTTGAGTTTTGTATAATTGGTGCAATTTATACAAACGTCATATGCGATTATAAAAAATGTGCATGAATCAAATTATATGCCGAAATATATAAATACTGCAATTATATAGCGAAATATACGAACGCTATATGAAAACTATGAATTTTATAGTGAATTATATAAACGTATACAAATGTTGCGTTAATTATACAATTATTGCTATAACTATAGTTACGAAATGTAATTATCAAACTAAGTTATGAAACATAATCAGATTTCATATATTTGCTATTTATGAAATTTGCTCGAAAAAGAAAAAATTATTAGGTGTTTTTACAAGAGTTATGACAACATTATTGGCTAAATTAATTAGTAAAATACATTATAACAAAACATGACATATGAGCATATAATATATACCAGTAATTAGTTACTTTGCGACTTTTCAATGACAAAATTAGAAAAATATCTGCGTCTTTTTGGTCTTAGTTATAACGTCAGAAATATTGAATTCAAAAACAAAATGACAAATAAATATATAATAGAATATGTTCAGATAATTGATGAAATCAACTCAGGCCAAATACTAGTCAATCAAATTGTGCAAGTTGCTTATCCTCTTCCGCAAATATATTTTAAAATATTGATTAAAATTTATGCAGTTTGAGTCTCGATGAAATTATGAGTGTCTTTCAAAAATAACTTCTTTATCTTTATGAGATAGTGATAAGATCTACGTATATTTTATCCTTATCAGACCTTATTTGTGAGATTTCGTTGAATACCTTGTTTTATTATTGTTGTTGAGTCTCAATAAAATCATGATTTTCTATCACCAATTATATTTAAACAGAACAAAATAGTTCTATAAAAATTTCATGTATTTTTTTACTTATCTCATTTTTATCCCAATTTATTTAACATTTTCTCTTTTTCGAGATTCAAACTATATATATTTTCATCATATTGACATATGAAAATTACAACGTATATACATAAATAAACTTAGGTAGATGTGGTCCCTAAGCTATAAATATAAATTAAAACGTACATCGCACATGCATGCTTGCAGAAATAACAGCACCAAAAATCTTAAACAATGTACTCGAAGTCTTAAAAGGTATCGTTATATATACATATATCAAAATAGTAATATATTTTTTTAAAGGATTATCAAAAATATATTTTATAATATTTTTGAACAGTTAGAACAATATGATCATAATATAGTAATATTCAAAATCAACTAACTTTTTATTATTAATAAAAAGTCACTAAACGATCTGATCAGTGATACAAAATCGAGTTTAAAGAGAAATACTCACCTTGATTTTCTGTGTGTCTGAATTTTCTTTGTAACTAGAACTGAAAAATGCATCTGGACACCTTTCAATTATTTTATTTTCCCTACAAAAAGGCAACCAATACACAGCAAATTTTGCAGCTTCCATAAAAGCAAATAACGTAAGTTCCGATCCTCCATCGTCCGATACGTAAACCGATATTTTCTCGATCGGATAATAATCGTATGCCATGACAGATAACGCCGTGTTAACGACGTTTAATGGTGGCTCCTTATAAGGATCTGCTGTACAAATAAATATATCAAGTGCTGGAAAATTAATTTCGTTACTAAGGTTTTTTATTATTTTTTCGGGATATTGTTTACGTGTTAGTGGACGCATACGAAAAGATTGTATAGTTGTCCACATAAAGGCTAAGATTAAATCGGAAATTAAAAAGGAAAATGATATAGAAAGATTGATAAAGGAATTTGTGGAATTTATGAGTTTTATTGTGTGGTTATAGAAAAGAGCTAGGATGGCAAAAAGGTAAATAAGTGCAAATGCACGGTCGAGGATGACCTGTAGCCGGTTCACCTCGACGGAGTGAAGACCGCCAGAGTTCATGGCGGCGGCGGCAGTTTCCGTTTTGCTTGAAGTAGTGTTATTAGAGTGGATGATGGAGTGAGATATTATTGTGGTGAGAAGCAGTTCTACTTATAGAAAAGATTTTGAGAAATGGTCTCCGTGTATATTTTAGAAAACTATTCAAAATACTCTTAAATTTGACACAAGTTGTTAGTTTTATTTTCAAACTATTGACGGTCTTAAAAATTGACGAACTAAACGAAAATATACCTTCGAACTATTATACGTGTTAAAAACACTCTTTTAACTTGGCAAGAATTTATGAGTATATTTCACTTTTGTTACAAGATTAGAAGTGCATTTAAGTTCAATTAATCAAGTAGAAGAGTACTTTTATAATTTAAAAATAAAATTAATAATTTATATCAAATTTGGGATATTTTTACGTGTGAGGTTGAAATTCAAACTTAGTATTCCACATGATTATGTTAATTGTGTACCGAATTATTGTTAGTCTTTTCTGTATATATAATTTTAAAGAATAGTTTTTTATTAATTAAATAAAGAATAGGTTGATTTGTTGAATAAAATAATAGATTCTTTGTTGACCATATATATCTCGATAAGAATATCATATTTTATCATGATGTATTAAATGGAGTTTAAAATTTACAAGCATAAATTATTATAGATATAGATTTCAAGGCAATTTTTACGTGTTCATCGTTGATTAATCTTGTTCATGAAATATATATTATTATATTGCTTCTTTTATTTACTAATGCTTTTAGCTTGCATCATAAAATAAGTTTTTTTTTCTTTTAAACTTGAAGACTGAATTTCTGAAAATTAAGTAATTACAAAATTAAAAAAAGGACGTTTGTAATTGTGTAATACTGCCAAACTATATTGCACATGGACATTGGTATTTGGAATCTTCAACATCCCTTTTGGACGAATGTTCTTTTCAAAAAAAATTGTCATAAATAATTAAAAAGAATCGTAAATGATCTTTCCTCAATTATTTCTATTAAGCAATACATCAATGAGTATACTACTTAAACACTACAACATATTTGTCGAAATTTGATAGGATTATTAACAGCTCGAATAGTTAATATATATATATATATATATATATATATATATATGTATATTGAAATTTAAACATCA
>JAOTQR010000100.1:24329808-24342023 GCA_025774065.1 Solanum ossicruentum | reverse complement strand
ATATTGAAATTTAAACATCATTAATATTGAGTATTTGTTCTGAGTTTCTTATCATAACTAGGTTTTTTCCATTAAAAAAAAAGAAAAATTTCTCCATATTTGACTATTTCTTGTAGAAAAAGGTATATGACTTTATAAATAAAGGTTCACATCATTCACAACATAACCATAAGGGCTTGAGAGCAATGGCAGAGCCACATAATATGGGGAGTTCATCTGAACCTCTTTCGGTGAAAAATTATATTATTTTTATATGGTAAAAATAATTTTTTTATGAATATATAATGGATGTTGAACCTTTTCGATTAATTTGTGGTTTTTTTTAAAATTTTAAAACCCCTTAGAAAAAATTATGGATCCACCACAACTTGAGAGTTTTGTAAGGGAGATAAAAGATGAGCCACAAGTGTCATTTAACATTCGTGTGAACCTCTGTGTATTCTAAGTGAATTGTGTTCGGTTACTTCTCTCTATACTGTGTACTCTTTTATAAAGTGCATTGTCAATCTTCTCTTATGGATGTTGGTCGGTTGATGAACCACATTAAATATTTGTATTTCAATATGATATGATCATGTTTATCTTCATTCTCATAATCCTTCAATGATTACTTTACTTTTGAACATGACAATGGTTGCAATGGCTTCAATACATATCCAGGATATTACTACAAAAAATATAGAAATACCGGATAAATTTTATAATTAAATAATAAAGTTTATCACTAATTTTGTCAATAAATAAATAATAATATTATCATGATTGACCTCTGACAAAGGTTATTATATGAAGTAGTAGTGTTTCGACATCGAATTAATCTAAATCAGTATTTTTCGATATTGATCCTTATAATATTCACAAAAAATTGCAATAAAGATTAATAATTCATAATTTTTGAAGTATAATAAACATTAAATCAAACACTATCAAATCACCTTGGTGGACGGATAATTGCAAAGATTAAGAAGTTGATTGAGGAGATTTATCTTTCATTAAAGAAAATAATTATGATTATTATAACCCATAATGTCCATATCGACGTGTTTTATATTCCAACAACTACAGACAAAAAAAGAATTATCTTTAATTTATGCCACTTGACATAAATTATAGGAAGTTGAATCGAATATGAAATCACTCGTATCCACTCATTTTAATTGAACTAAGTATCCGAGAATTTATTTATTATGAACTAAAAAATAATTGACTAAGTCACAAAACTTTAAATATGTTTATTTCTTTGATACCTGCCTCTCAACTGAACAATTATGAGCACATTCTCTTGTTAATTAAAATTTTAAAAAAAATTATGAGCACATTCAAATATTGATTGATTAATTAATTATATTTTTGTTGTGTGTCTCTTTTCTAGTTATCATATTGCGTTTTTCGATATGTGTCTATTCCGTCTATTTTTGATTATCATGTTACGGTTTTTGAAAGTCAATTTAACTAATTTTAAACCAAAGCTAGCATTCATGCAACGACAAAAACTATTATATGACAACTCCTTAGGCCCAATGGGCCATGACAACTCCTGAGGCCCATGGTCTATGACAAAGAAACAAGTCAAAAAGTCCAACTGTTACACAAACCTTACATTTATCATGAGGTCCATTAACCTTTTGGTCCATCTCATCCTTCCACTAAAAGTCCAGAGTTTCAAAAAGGAACTTAAATATGTAAGCTGAACTTTTAGTTGGGCCGTTTGGACATAAAAATTAGAAGATTTTTCAAAAAGAGAAAATATTTGAAACGTAATAAAGCAAAAATAGTTGTAGTTTGTTAAAATTATAATTTGTAGTTTCATATTATAGGAGAGAGACGAGCGAGATTGAGAGAGGGAGGAGAGAGGCGAACGAGAGAGGGCAGAGAGTGAAAAAAGGCGAATTGTATATATATATATCCATCTAATTGAATATGTATATTTGGCAAATAATTGTATATATGTAGTTGGTATGCATATATATTTGTATATCTAATAAGAAATTGCAGAGAGAGAGGGGAAGAGATGAGAGAGAAATAACAACACAACTCTAACTATAGTGATAAATTGTATTTTTTTCAAACTATAGTGGTATAATGAAAGTACATATCATATATTTGCTTAGTTAAATAAAGAGAAGAGTCTCGAGTTCTAATCTTAGCGCCATCCTATGGCAAAAGAGTAGTAAGACACACATGTGATGGAGGGTATTGAAGATTTTTTGTTTAGTAAAGGTGTAAACGGCCGAAGGAGTTTAAATTTTTATACAAAATTTAACATTGTTTTATCATCACCGTTTTAGAAAAGAAACTCTTGAGTTCAACTCTTATCATCACCGTTTTAGAAAAGAAAACAACGTCGAGTTCAAATTTCATCGTCACCCTTGCAGAAGGGACAAGCATAGAGCAGTTTCCACCATCGCGTTTTCATTAATATGAAGCACGTCAAGAACACGATACATTTTATTTCCAGAATACCGCAATGGCACTAGAATATTTACAGATTAACTTGAACAGAACACTACACAAACCAGCACCAGACTCCCCCCTTAGAAACACTATAAACTATTCACAACTTCTAGTACTATACCCTTACTAGTCTATCCTAATACAACTAGTTAAGTACTCTAGCATCTCCTTGATGGCACGACTGTTACTCGTTCCACCAGCCTAACATACAAAAGAACAAAAATCAAGCTTCTACGCCTTCCTATTATGTCTTTCCACATCTTTCGCCTTCTCATTTGAAAGCAGTCGCTTAACTGTCTGCACGAGACAGGGTCTGTTTTTTCATATCTTGAGTTGAACAAATGAAAATTCTCCTCACCACATTGCAAAAGTCTCTGCAATTAAGTGATTGATCGACGTGTTAGATTATAGGATGTAGCAAAGTTCTTATGCAGTGGTTATATCTGGTGAGAGAAACTTACTGCCACGGATAATCACCCATAAGCATCGTATCCCCTTCATCATCTGTAAACACGATCTCCCATTTATTTCGTGAGTGAAGCTCTCCTTGGATTTCAAACATCTCCTCAAGCTCCTTGGTAAGCTCATCGTATCCTTTCAATACAGTTAAATCGACTGCACGACCTACAGCTACTCCTTGCATTTGCACCTTCTCAAGGGATTCCACATGTGGAAAAATGTTAAGAGAGTTTAAACAATAATAAATTGTAAAAATGCAATCTTTGGGCTTCCAATTTAATACCTTCGTGCGAGTCCTGGTGGAACAACTCTGCTTGCTTTGAACCTCCTTTTGGGGTAACTGCAAGTGGCCCAGCGTTTGATCTATGAAGTCTAGTGAAAGGTCGGATTTTTGATCTGAATTACCAGCAGGCAAAGTGTTTGGAGGTTCTCTCTCAGCGGAGACACAAGAAATGTCGGTTGCTTGTGGCGGTAGTAGTGCCTCAGTAGTGTTCATTGAGGAACTTTTCAAGTTAATACCAAATAATCTACAGGTTGTTATGGTATCACATTTTCTCTTATCAGCACGACTAACAATCAGCTGATTAGTCCCTTGAGCGAATTGCGGGGTCAAAACGAATGGAAAACCAGACCAAGCTGAAGCACTTTTACTGTCTTCTTTCTCATCCATAAGCATACCCGAAGAAGTATTTAAATGAGGAAGCAGCCAACTACCCTCTGCATGAGACGTTAATGTGCGATGGGTACTATTATTGGTGCCAGAGGCGTTAAACTGAGGCACGTCGAGGGAAGGACTCCAAACCGCTAGTGCAGTTGAGGATGCAGGATCTAGCAAGAAAAGAAAGGCAAAATTGTTTAAGCAAATGAAAATGGAAATCAAATAATCAGCAACCAACACATGAAAAACCACCATGCTGTTGAGAATTTTCATTCGAACCTGATATTTTAGTTTCATTATTTGTCCGTTTCCTTTTGTTTTTCCCTGCGGTTGGATGGCCTAGGGCTTTCGTAATAGAAGACATGTAAGGTTCAATTTCCCAAGGAGAAACTCTGTCTGGCCTTGGAAACAATGCAGGCTCATCCCATTGAACCTGGAATGAAGGGAGATAATGGTGATTGCCAACTAAACTTAAAAAATATTGCTGAATATAAATGTTCAACCAACAATATCAACTATATCAACCTTCAAGGACCGCCATTCAGAATTTTTCCACTGTGAGGAAAGATCATCAACCCCGACTATAGTGCCCATATATCTGCGAAATACAAGGGAAGAGCCCAAGAAAAACTCAATACATATCAGTACTAAGCAGTCAGCAAATAAACATCTAGATCAAAGACTTATACATCTAATTTGAGGACTCGTGGATACTCCCCCTTTGTTTCAATTTATTTGTATGGTTTTAACTTTGCACGGAATTTTAAAAAGTATAGAAGACTTTTGAATCTTGTGGTTTAAATTAAAAATATGTAGAATGTATCAAAATGATAGGCAAAAAAAGCGAGACAAACAAATCGAAATGGATTATTTGGTATCACTACCTTCTATCAGGATTCTCTTCCCCTTCAAACTGCATTTGAAATCGCATGCCAACTGAATATCCATGGCTAACAGCCTCTAAGTATTTGTTGAGGCCTACAATGAACTGACTGGTTCTGACAGTTTCGCCGCCACAGAAAATTGAAAGAGCATATGAAAGATTTAGTATGTTCTCTGGCATGAAAGTGATCTCTACTTTGCATAAGGATGATGGTAAATTGAAAGAAGATGTATGTACAAACCTCGGTTTGTAGTTAACAACAAACATGGTCTGGGTTGTAACAGCATGAGATACTGTAGCTAAGACTCCTAGGTGCATGCTCTGGCTTGATATCACTGATGACGGCATTGAGCTCTGCTGGCGACCAAGCCGTTTGACCCCAACTCGTAGTTGTCCATCCTCGCCCCTAGAGCCAGCCAACATACATACCAATTAGAATGTGATTATTAACAAACCAACATTACCTGTTCAGGATATATGACATGATGCAATAGTCATAAATTATTCTATCGAATGTCATACTCACACAAGAAACTAGTACCAAAGAGAGATACCTTAAGAATACAAAAGAATCCCCTGCCACTAATTTCTTTGAAGAAACGAAAGTACTCCACCCTGTGGTAAGTAAATGTCTCCGAGGTTGGCCTGTTAATTAAAACAATGACAAATGAGTTTCGACCTTTATAATTACGTGATAATGCTATTTTCGGCAACACACTGTAAACAAAAGAATTACCTCTAAATATATGTTTGAAGTGCCACTCCACGTCATGAAGGTCTTTAGCAATCAATTCCTGGGTCGGAATTGGCTGGGTCATGTCCTAACAAAGAATAGATAACAGGATAGCTGATTAGTCAATTTGTTAAAACAGGGGAAAAGAACGTCTATAGCCTCTGTGAAAGGATCACATTTTATATTACCAGGGGAGGAAGGCATTCATTAGCATGTTTACGTAGCACAGAAAATCCACCATGAGTGCTCGTGTCCGAGGCAGTCAAAACCTTGCAAAAGAAGTGAACTTTCGGCCTTGCAGGTTCAGCAGGGCTTGGATCCGGACCAGCCGGCTTAGCTCCCTAAATTAGATCAGCAATTACAACCAAATTGATAAATAAAATGCACAAGAGCAAGTGAATACTACAATAATTGTAACTTCTTACATCTGGCATCAAAATGACTCGGGCATATACTTCATCACTATCTTGCTCAGCCTACAAGCAATCATCAAAAATTTAACATTTCAAAGACGAAATTATTTAAACTCTAAATGCAGCCTTACACTGCATTTCTGCTAGAGACTATTTCCACAGCTTAAACCAATGACCTCACTAGTCACATGGAGGCAACTTTATCGGTTAAGCTGAGGATCACCTTCAGTCATTTGAACTTTGAACCCAACAATTGACACTAAAAAGCAAGATTACATACAATGCAAGTAAAATATATTGATGAAATAACACAACAAAGACAAACATACCAGGTGATCAATGTGAATAACACTACAAAGGATCTTTGGTTCGAGATTGAACGTTGGAACTCTCTCATTCATTTCTTGATTAATTGATGCTTCCAACTTTCCACAAAACCAAAAAAGTGAGACAAAAAGAGAAAGATACAACTTTTACAATCCCCAGAAACATTACCAAAAATAACCATAAAAACACACTCAAATTGAGAAATCCATAATTCCATAATCAAAATCAAGAATTTAACTTTGAATCACCCAGATTCACCAAAAACAGAAAAAAAAAACAGAATTTAATTTTATTAACAACAAAAACTTACTTGTTCCATGTGACCCTGTGGGAAATAATAAACTCTTTCACCATTTTTTGGAACATCCACTAATGGACCTGCACACAACTTCCATAACTCTCGATACAGATCATCTTTTCCACGCACTAAAAAAAAAACCACATTTCAAAACCAAAAATTCATGAATTAAAATTCAAAAAACTGCAAAACCAAACCATAAAAATCAAACCTTGAGCTGAAAAATCGTTCTTCTGCTGAGACTGATAACACCCATCACTATTACAATTCGCCATGAATTCGATCGAAGCAAAAGACTCTTTAATTTCAAAAAACAAAACAAAACCCAGAATTCAGAATCAAGTAACTAGCTCAAAAAACACCCCAAAACTAGCTAAATTTCACCACATTTCTGCTTCCTTAAAACAACAACCACAAGAACACATGTAAGCCTTAAAGAAAGACCCCTGCCAACAAAATTTAAAGGAAAAAAATGCCCCAGAATAGTACTACTACTACTGAAACAACTGGAGCAACAACAGCAGAAGCAAATTTTTTTTCTCTGTGTGAGAGAGCGTAAAGAGAGAGAGAAAAAACTCAGTATAACGGAGTTGTACCAAAAGCCGCTTAATATATGGCCTGTTTTGTTGCTTTCTACCTCTCACTGCAGAGAACGTGCTTCTCTCTTTTTTTTTCATCTATCTAGTGTGAGGAAGCAAGGAGTGGGTGGTGGGGTTGTAACGCTTGGTTAAAACTTGATATCAAATTCGTGGTGAATCGATGATAAGATTTGTGTATATTTTTTTTCTTTAGATTTCACTCATAAAATTTCTTTACGTATGCTTTTGTTGATTGAGATTATGAAATTGCTTCATTCAATTGAAAATTTATGAATTATTCTAAAAATGTTATCTTTGTAATAGATTTGGTAATGAATGATCAGATATTGTATATCTAATAGAAAACTTACCTTAATAAACATTAAATGAAAACAAATTATGATGTTGGGATTTTATGAATTTTGAATTTTATAATAATAATTGAGTTTTAAATTAATATTTATACATACTTAATTATTTATTAACATAAATATATTAATTTAAGCAAGATATATGTAGGATTCATAAATTCACATACAGATATTAACATGAATTGCGGTGCGATAGAGATATTGTTTTGCTCAATATCAAGTTTAACTTTGAAAATGTTACGAATTATATTGATAGTGTCATTTTTATAATGGATTCGGTAATGAATGATCAGGCATTTAATATCTAATAGAAAACTCACCTTAAAAAATATTAAATGTGAAGTTAGGATTTCAATTTTAATTTTGATTAATAATAATCGAGTTTTAAATTATAATTATATACATTTAATAAATTTATTAACATAAATATATGATTTATTTAATTAAAGATATATATAATTTGATAAATCCACATACAGAGTATTAACTTCGTTGTTAAAATTAATTATGGGACCAGGTTGTTTGGGTGACGCAGGTTTTTTTTTTTTTAAATGGAAAAGTAGAGCCATTGATATTGTCCTATTTGGATTGGTTACTAACGGCGTTAAAAAACCGTCATGTTAATTATCTTGTACTTTTATCCCTTTTTTAGTAAGGTTCTTTTTTCACATAGTTGGTAAGTTTATTACTAGAATGAAAATTTATTATTCTAAATTAGGTAAGAAAAAGTATATTTATTTTCTAAAAGAATTCAGTTTATTAAATTATGATTTTAAGTGGGTGATAAATTTTAATTCTTTGATATATTAAGTAATATTAGCTTTACTATTAAAAAAAATTTAAGTGAAAAAGTTTAAGTTTAAAATAGGAGTTACGATTAAATATTAAATCAGTTATTTCCAATTTTTCTTGGCATTTTTAGATAGAATAAAAATTGGTTTAGTCGCCTCAAATTCTTTATACTATTTTTTTATTGGAGTTAGATATTTCATTTTATTTTATAGTCGATCACCTCAAATTTTTTGCAGTATATTTTATATAATCTATTGATCGGATATAATTTTGAATTTAGTTACAATGAAATGAATAAATTTTAATTGAGAAAAATATATGTACACAAATGTTACTTAAGACAATAAATATTAAGTCGGCCATTTTAAATTATTTTAACTTTTTGGCTAAGTTGATCGCCTTGAATTCTTCGTATTATTTTTTAATTGAACAAATATTGAGTTGATTGCCTCAAATTTTTTGCACTATCTTTTTGTTAAATAAATACTGAATCGTGCTATCTTGAATTCTCCCCAAGAATTTTCGATTGAGTCAATTGCTTCGAATTCTACGCAATATTTTTTTTACAGAGTAGGTCATCTCGAATCCTCCATAATGTTTTAACTGAATCAGTTCATCGAGTCGCATTGAATCCTCCGCAATATTTTCAATTGAATCAATCCACCTCGAATACACTGCACTGTCTTTTTGACTTACTCGCTCAATTACAAATGTTTTGTATAGCTGTTTCTTGATAAAGTTGTTCCACCTTAAATTGTGTGCATACATCCACCTAAAACTGTGTGCGTATGCATCCACCTCAAACTGCGTGCATGCACTGTCAATTTAACTTATATGATTGATTACAAACTTTTTATATATACTGTGTGACGACAGAGTTGGTCCACCTTAAGTTGTTTATGTGTGCTAATTTTGATTGATTCAGTTTGTCTCGAATTCTCCGCAAGTGTTATTTTTGAATGAATTTGACTAGCAAAATTGATTCATGTATTTTTTTAATGGAGTAATACTGAAATATTCAATATAGTATCGCAAATAAAATTTAAAGATGGTAAAATATAAATGGTATCAGAGCTATTTTTATGTTAGATTTGTTAATTAGGCGAGAATTCAACTGAGTTTAGGCAAATTTCGATAAGGCGGGGAAAAATTCACTGCTGAGTCTAGTCAAATCCCTTGGGTGGGGCAAACCTCATTGAGTATGTTGAGTTCATAGAATGTGTGTATAGAAAATCCATCTTAAAATGAGAAATCTCATATCGACAAAATACAGAGAAATGCTGGATATATAAATAAACATATCTTAGTTATTAGTGACGCACTTTAAAGTTGTGTGAGCCTAGACTCAAAACGAACAGCCCAAAGCAGACAATATCACTAGCGAATTAGACCGTTACATAGCATAGCTATAGCATAGCTACTTTTGATACACTGACAACAAGATAACGTATTATTAAAAAAAAATTAAAATAATAAAATAGTAAAAATAAATACAACCACCAATGTAATTGGAGAGAGAGATCTAACTCAAGAATGATCAATATCTATATTTATACTACACCAAAAGTATTAACTTCCTAAATTAAAATTAAAATTACATAAATAACCCTAACTTTATATAAACATTTAACAAAAAATCTCACGCACTACCCACACCTTTTCACGCTTAAAATTTTTGCACGAAAAGTTGTGCCTGCTGCATCTCATGTTCTGCACAGTCACATCCCTCTTATCTAAGCTCTACTATCAAATGATACAACTTGTCATCTTTTTCTCTTTAAATACATCCATCATCGTACTCGTTCTCATATTCAAACAAGAGCTTTTATAGCAATATATTAGGTATACCCTTTTGTTTCCTCCTACATCAACACTTTCTTGTTCTATCTCTTCTTATTCCCACTGCTTTGTTTGAATTCATTGGCATTCACTGTGAGCTACACACTATTTCTTGAGCATTCATGTTTATATACATACTGTTGAAGAAGGTGCTCAAAGAGAGGAGGATTGCCTAAACCTTATAAAGAGACCACCCATCTCATTAACCACCAACCAATGTGGGACTTTGTGTCTCAACACCCCCCCACGCCCAGTGCTAGGCCCTACTCTGATACCATGTTGAAGAAGGTCTTAGGCCTAATTCACACCCCAAAAGCTAGTTCAAAGGGAGGAGGATTGCCTAAACCTTATAAGGAGACCACCCATCTCATTAATCAGCAATGTGAGACTTTGTGTCTCAACACATACCATATCTATCCGTATGCAATGGTCGATTCAAGTGGTATGTGAGTTGAATTTATAACGTTGTGAGACAGTTCGATTACTATATACCATTGGTGTTAAAGGGAGAACTGCGAGGAGCCTTGAAATAGCAATGCCAAAAATGGCTTGTCCCTACCAAAAAGTATTCATATTTGTTCCTTGAAATCTATGATATTTCATAAAACTCTGCATGGATCCTCAATCACCAATCCTTGCATGAATTCGAATCTGGATTGCGCTCGAGAGGCTAATAATAACATTGGATGGAGTTAATATTCTAAGTTATTGTATGAGGTTAGGATAAAGACAACTAGCATATCAGTCGGGCGTCAATAATTTTTAGAACTTTCTATTATTGTATTTGTAGTATATATGAACCAATACTTTCATATATATATTGCTAAAAATAAAGTGCGTGCTAAAGATAATTGCGCATTCATATTTAGTCATTGAAATAAATGCATGCACCAAATTAACATTAGAGCGTCAACTAGAGAAATACAATTCATGCCTCACCCTTGGTACTTAAAAAATAAACGCACAGCAATAAATTTCATTTAACACAACAAAATACAATTCATATTTTGCTAACTTGATGAATATGATCTGCTGCAGGAAAAAACAATTCTTAGAAAGACATTATATATATTTATATGTTGTTTGAATCCCACATGTATATATTACAAATACTAAATTTTATCACAATATAAAAATCTAAAAATCGTGATATGTTTAGTGTAATAGCAGATAAATTGACTTTATAGACGTTTCGTACATTTTTGAATTAGCAAAAGGCTTAAATTATATTACTCTATAAGTATTGAAACTAGCTACTTGAGGGTATATTTGTACCGTTCTTAATACTTGATGGTTATTTAGGTCCTTTCCCCTTTTAGAACTAATATTTAATCTTAATAGTGTGATAAAAATACTTCTAATTTTTTTAAAAAAATCACAAGGCATATCAAATTCACTTAGCACACTATAATGCACAAGTTCAATTTTAGAATATTGTATATGCCTTAATAAGTTCATGTAATAAATTTTTGTCATGTAAAACGTAATTTATGCCTTGGGACATAAGTTCAATTTTAAAACATTATGTTCTAAACATTATTAAAACGATTTGCCGAGCGAAATTAAACAATACTTAAAGGTATTTTGGATGATAATTTTTCATTATCTAAGTAATAGGAAAAATTAAAGAGTACCTTGAATATAAGCATTCGTGTAAAAATATAAGTATGCAACTACGTGCATCACACGTGTCGAGAAAATAATAAGGAAGAAAAATTACAATGTAAGGAAAAATAAATATTTTTTTAGAAGAAACATCAGAAAACTCTATCAAGCATAAACATTATCGTAAAGAAAAATCCTATGTACTATTTTTTCACAGAGTAGGTCACCTCGAATCCTCCGCAATATTTTAATTGAATGAATCCACCCGAGTCGCCTTGGATCCTCCGCAATATTTTCAAGTGAATCAACCCACCTCAAATACGTCGCACTGTCTTTTTGACTTACTCGCTCAATTACAAATTTTTTGTATAACTGTTTTTCGATAGAGTTGGTCCACCTTAAACTGTGTGCGTTCACGTCAACCTCAAACTGCACGTGTGCACTGTCTTTTTAACTTATTCGTTTGATTACAAACTTTTTATATGTACTATTTTTCAATAGAGTTGGCCCACCTCTAGTTGCTAATGTGTGTTTATTTTGATTGATTTAGTCTGCCTCGAATTCTTCGCCAATATTTTAATTTGAATGATAATTAAATAATATTATCTGAGTAATAGGAGAAATTAAATTATACTTAAAGGTATTTTGGATAATAATTTTTCATTATCTGAGTAATAGGGGGAAAATTTTAAAGATTACCTTGAAATATGAGTATCCATGTAAGAATATAGGCATAATACACAAACATGACCCTAAACTTGGCAAAACTTTTTAAGTTGGACCTTAAACTTTCATAGTGCACAAA
>JAOTQR010000100.1:24314300-24325929 GCA_025774065.1 Solanum ossicruentum | reverse complement strand
ATAATTATTAAACTTATAATTTTTTTATAATTATTTTTATATTATTAATTTTTTCATAATTCTAATATGCTGCCAAATGAACTGTTATATTTTTAAGTGAAATAAATGAAACATAATAGGATGTAGGTGTAATAGGAGCATGTTATTAACGGAGAGTTGTTGGGGAAAGTAACGGTGTTAACTAATTGTCTGCTTCGCAGCAGGCAACAGCGTTGGCTCTTCTAGGCCAGACACACTAATTAGTTTTTTCATTTTTTAATTATTATTTTTAGTTATATCTTGTCAACATAAAATTTTTAAAAAATAAGATCAAGAAATTAATATAGTATTTGTTTAATTTATATAAAAAAAATATCTTCCACAAAATACATCATCATTTATGTAGTTCTCCTTCCTACCAAACAAACCATAATAAAAAAAGTAATAAATATACAAATATATATATATATTCTTAATTATAGAATGTCTTTCGTTAAAATGATAATATATTTCGTAGAGTCTTATAAAATATACATTGAGAAAAATATAATATACATGAAAATATATCTCTTTTCTTAATTATAATTTTTGAGTTTGTGCCTTGCGTATAATGCGTCTTTGATAACAACAATAACATATTCAGTAGAGTCTCATAAATTAAGGTTTAAAGAGGGTATAGTTTACATAGATTTATCACTATCTTATAAAGATATAAATACTATTTTCGAAAAAACCTTTGACTCAAGTGCACCAATCACAAGAACTATAAGAATAAGGATAGCTCTATCCTAATAAAGCGTCTTTGATGAAAAATATTATGACTTCAAAATATTTTTTTAATTTAAATTTAAATTAATCGAACTCGAAATTAAATATTGATTATAAAAAAAATGGTTGGATTTAAAAGGGTCATTTTCTGCTTGTTGGTGGGTGGTGGTATTTTGACCTGCAGGTGAGCTTTTAATTACTATTTTGTATGGGCTCCACCTCAACACGTGAGAACTGTTTTCTTTTTTTTAGCCAAACTTTATTTTCCTTTTTTCTATCTCAAGTTTGTTCTTATAAGTACTTTTGATGTGACTTGTTTATTGTGAGAGTTTTATCATAAAAAATGGATTTTTTTAAATTTGAATTTGAATTAATCAATCTTTAAAATGAATATCAAATGATAAATGATTATGAATAAAGGTATTGAGTTTGAGCAATTTGGGAATGAGGTTGTTGATTATAGATATTGCTTTACTTTCGTAATGAATTTGATGAAATTCAGTAATTGTTATACTATATCTAAAATTATTAAATATGTTTTTTGGTTTAATTTGAGTGATCTTATATGAGTTAACACAAACGGTAAAAAGGAAAAGAAGAAAGACTTCTAAAACTTGTGACTTAAAACAAGTTATAGATAATTATATAACTATAAATCATTTGATTAGGAATAAAATAGACATTTTAAAATTTAAAACTAAATCAGAACTCAGTTACGAACATTAGAGGCTATGTTCCTAAAATAAAAAATTCACAAAATTAAATTATCTATACGATTTTATTAATCTTAAGTGAAATTTTTTTAATACAAATATGTAAATCTAAGTCCAAAGTAAATGTTTGTTACAGAGTCAAAAAAAACAAAGAAAACAGTAGAAAATTTAAATTTTGGATTCTCATGAGACTATATTGTTCAACAAAACTCATGGTCATATGATGAAAGATAGGATCATTCATCTTTAACTAAAAAAATTAAACTTTAAATCTAGAAAATAAACTCTTGTATACTGCAACATTTTTTTAGAGTTTTTCAAAAACAGTCTCTCTATCTATATAAGGTAATGATCAAATATGTATATACTTAATTCTTTTTAGACTCTACTTATGAAATTTTATTAAGTATGTTATTATTATTTATATATACTACAATATCTATTCAACATGAATTCGAATTACTCAAGCTCTAATACAAAACGCTTAGCAATAAATAAAAAAGAAAGAGATATATAGTACAAGAGATACTAAAAGAAAACAGAGGGGTAAAATGGTCCCAAATGTGTACAATTTATTATCTGAATATCTTTAGTGGGCCACGTGCGAGGTTAGTCATTTTCCAGTGTCTGCTTCCTTTGGGACCAATTTTTATAGACCCGGCCTGCTTCCCTTGGAAACTGCGTTTAAGCACAAAACGACGCCGTATCATAGTACGTATGATAAGTCACATTTTGTAAGTCCGATATGGCCGGCCTGATCATATCCATTAATTTTCCTGATTGAAATTGTACCATGCATAAGAGTATACTGCGTCGTTCGGTGCACGGGGTGAGATAGTAATATTTAGGGTGAGATTGTTCAAAATTAAATCGAAATCGATTATTCAAATTAAAAAAAAGTTATTGGTTTATCAATAACAGGTTATTGGTTTAGTATTTCTGATAACTATTTAAATTTCTTTTGTTATTGGATTATTGATTCTTAACAATTTTAGGTTTTTTTTTAACTAGTTAATCGATAACCTGATAATAAGTTAAATAATTATATTTGTACTACTTGATATATAAAGTCCTTAACCGATAAGCCAATAACCGATAATCAATATTTTCATAGTTCTTTAACGATTTAACATATCTAAAATCGATAAGTCAAATCGATAAACTTTAAAATCAAACCAAACCGACCAATATGCAGTCCTACTTCAGGGTCGTTCAGTATACGAGATGGAATAAATAACAGCCTCAAAATTAGCTAATATTTTATATCAAATATGAAATAAAGTTAATTTTAAATTTTATCTCATGATTGTTATATTTATCAATAGTATCAAACGACTACTTTAGGGGATAAAATATGGAATCATAGTATTCTGTATTTGATCGGAGCAATAAGAGATACTCTCTCTGTTTTGTTTTATTTATTTAATTTTGATTTGTTCTAGTAATATTTAAGAAAGTACAAAAAAATTATGGTGTTAAATTAAAGATATGTGAAATATATCAAATGTTCTTTAATATTATGATCTTAAATATTATATATGAAACGATGAAAGAATTTACATGTTATTTTATGTATAATAAAAGATGGAGTAGTTAATATATAAATAATAAAATTTTGCATAACTAAACTAGCTATAACATTTCATAGCAAATTTATATTATTAGTTTGTAGCTAAGTTGATTGAGTATCTAAACTTTCACCTTCTTGGCGAGAGTTCAATTCTTTATCAGCTTGTAACATACATTTTTTTCTTCTTAAATTGGAGAGGAGATCACGTAGTGGCGAATCAAACTCTCTCCAATGAGGTGACAGATTTCTCAAAATCAATAGATTCTATATTTATTATATACATTAAAAAAGAAAAGCAAAAAGAAACGTGTATGTACAGATTATTTTTTTCGAAAAAGAAAAATCAATACATGTTATTTTATGTATAATAGAAGATGAAATAGTTAATATATAAATAATTTAATTTGCATAAGAAGCTATAATATTTTGTAGCGGATTTATATTAGTAGTTAATTATTAGTTTGGAGAACATTAGTAGCTAAGTTGGTTGATTATCTAAATTTTCACCTTATTGACGAGAGTTTCATTCTCTACCTTGTAACATACATATTTTTTTTCTTAAATTGGCACATAGTGGCGAATCGAACTCTCACCAATAAGTTGACAGTTCAATTAGCTCATCAACTGAGCTATCATGATTTTCCGAAATGAATAGATTATATTTATTATATAAATAAAACAAAAAAGAAACGTGTATATATAAATTAATTTTTTGATTAACAAGATTTGAATGAATATACGGATCTCTAGCTCTTCTCCCGAATAGAATTTCGCAAATTAATATCAATACCAATATTTGTGTATGCATGACTGCATGCTTAACTAATATCTATATTAATTACTAACACCTTCGTAACTAATTTTATATAATTAATTTATGCATCACAAGTAATTTAGGTGGTGAATGATTCATGAGATTGGAAGTCTAGAGCAGGAAATCCAATTGCATGAATTTAATGATTTATTGAATATTTTATTTGAAAGAATATACCTATTTGTGGATGCTTATTTTGACATCTTCTTCCTGTCTACAAATATTTATATTTATATATTCATGTGATTATTACACAAATAAAATAACAATGACATGACATCTTTTCTTTTGTTCTTCTTCTCCAATTCCTTTTCTTTATTTTCAATTTTACGTCTGATATCTATATTGAGATTTAATTAAATTTGAATTCATCTAATGCAGGTCTATTTCAAAGGGCAATACTTAAACTATGATTTTTCATTCCAAATATTTTCAAATGTAACATCTCAAGCTTTTCAAGCTAAGACGGGGTTGAAAAATCAAAAGGGGTTAAAAATCTGCACAAAAATGATCTTGGTGGAGTTTTTGGATAAATAATTCAAAAGATAATATTTTAGGTCAAAGCTTACTATTATCAAACTTAATCTATTTTATTCCTTTGTTCATAAACTTCATTTAGTGCACGCGTTTTATGTGTTATGACCCCCTTGTTAGTCAAACGCACTAAGTATATGCGTTTTGTGTTAATGACTCATTTGTTCATAAAATGTGCTTGATACATGCATTTTATGTGTATGTTGATGATTCATTTATTCATAAAACACACTCAGTGCACACATTTTGTGTGTTGATGACATATTTGTTCATAAAACGCACTCAATACATTCATTTTATATGTTGATGATTCATTTGTTCAATAAATGCACTTAGTGTACTCTTTTTATGTATTGATGACTCATTTATTCATAAAATGCACTCATAACATGCATTTTATGTGTTGAAGATCTATTTATTCATAAAACGCACTCAATGCACGCGTTTTATGTGTTGATGACTCATTTATTCATAAAACGCACTCATAACATGCATCTTATGTGTTGATGGTCTATTTATTCATAAAACACACTCAATGCACGTGTTTTATGTGTTGATGACCCATTTATTCATAAAACGAACACACTGCATGCATTTTTTGTGTTGATGACCCATTTGTTGAGTTATTTCTGAGTTAAGCCTTGAATTAAGATATATATCAGAGCAGAGCGTTTGAGTAGTTCAAGCTAGACCAAATGATTTGCTTGAGGCCAGAAATGATTTTTGAGTGTCGACCACGTCCAGGATGGAAGCTCAAGACAAGACATCAAATTCGAAACTTTTGTAAAAGATAGAGAAGACCAAACCATTCCCTCACAATACATATCGATATTATTATTTTTTTACTTACTATTCGTTTGTGATAATATGCACAATCAACTAAATCGAGTACTTTAAATTGATGTCGAAAATAACATGTGCTGGAGCTACCCCAAGAAGGTGAAAACATAAATTATTTTGTCTTTGAATAATTGCATCTGAAACTTTGTTCCCTTGAGTACACTAATTTATAATAATATGATCCAATATTGAAATATATATTACTCCTCTGTCTCATTTTATTTGACATTCTTTCTTTTTTGGTCAGTTATAAAAAGAATATTACTTTACACTAACTGGAAACAATTCAACTTTAAAATTCATTTTTTTTTAGACCACAAATTTCAAAAGTCTTTTTTTTTTCTTAAACATCATGTCAAATCAAAAAATACTACATAAAATGGAACGGAAGGAATACATTAATTATTGTACTTGAACAAGGCAAATAACATACAATATGTAACATGGAAGGTACATTTATGTCAGCCTCAACTTTCCCTATCCCATTGGTAAAAAAAAATGCAAAATTTAATTTCATGTATACTTGCATCAACTGCCAAACATGTGACGAGGGAAAAAGGGGTTAGGAGTGGGGTTGGTGGATATAGTGGCATCACATTCATGGCTAATTTACATAAAAATATTTTCTTTAGGTCATTAATTTTAATTTTATTTTTAAAATTTATATTGAAAAAATTATCTTTTCCTATAATATAATACTTTGATTCAAGTTTATAGATAAAAAGAAAAGTAAAATAGATTATGATTGATTATTTGCAATAATTTTTAATATTTTAGTGTAATAACCCTATTCACTATTGATACTGTTCGCTTTAGATCTAGGTCCGTACAGCTTTAAAACGCGTTACTAATAAATAAAAGTTGTTTACTTATATACTCAGCATCTCTCTTTAGTTTTGTTGATGTAGGAGTCTCATTTTAAGATGGGTCGTTACATTTAGATCGTAATGAACGTTTTTCTATAAGATTTTTTTGTTTCATTAGATATATAATGACCGAAATTGTATATATCCATCAATCATCATCTTAAAGATAAATTAATTATTTTTAATATAAGGGGTGAAAATATTAGTCATCCAAAATATTAATTTTAATAAATTTCGAACTCATAAACTTTAAATTATGATTCCATTTCTGATGGAAGTCAAAGCTATTAATTTCTTTACCAAGAATCAAGATAATGTCAAATATAGTGATGCTAGAAATAATGTGGATTATGCTATTTAATTAAGAAACAAAAATCTATTTTATTACTTTTAGTAATTTAATCAAAGATGCCCAAAGAGCATTCAACCTGTCAGCATAATTATTTTTAGGCTCTAATATGAGGATCATTAACTTAATTAATAAAATCAATAACGTAGTCTTCCTAGATTAGGCTGTTAATAATATTTTTAAAAAATTAAAAACTTTGGTTCAATCTCTTTTTTCTTTTTAATATTAAAGAGGACAAAGAATATGGGGACAAACCAATAGTATTCTATTTATGTGCATTCGTGTGTCTGCTAATTCATAATTAAGCAATTAAAATTTAATTAATTAAGATTAATTAAGCATAACTTTAACGATTGACACCTGTATTTTTGTACTTTTTAGTTAGGAAGTTAGGACTAATGACTTTTTTTAAAAGGATATATTTTTTTTAATTAGAGTGACCATTCTTTTCTTGAAGAGGTAATATTCCCATCTCCATTTTTATTTTATTTGATAATATATAGTAATTTATTAGGAATGTTTTACAATTTTAAATTCCCAATGAGTTTTATAAAATTTAGATCCACCACAATTAAGTCACCATTAGAAAAGATTTAAAAAAATAGTTCCTGTTACTAGCAACAAAAGGAAAGAAAAGAATGACATGTCAAAATACAAGAATAAATATAACATGTCGTTTGTTTAAATATTTTTTGATTGTCGTAGTGAAATATTATTATAAATACCATATAATATAATTTAATTGTTATAGTCAAATATTGTTACGGAAAATAACTATTATGGAGACGTCAGACAATATATATTCTAATTTCATCGTGGACATTGATTTTTTTTAGTTTTGTTTGAAATAAATTTTACGCTTTTTGTTTTATAAATAACAACAAAAAATGCAGTTAAATCTCACAAGCAAAATCTGAGAGAATAAAATATATGCAGACCTTACCACAATCTCATAGAGATAAAGAGTCTGTTTCCGGAAGATTTTTTGTTTTATAAATTACATGAAAATACAATCTATATCAACAATTTGTAATGGAATACATTTTTAAACTTATTTTTGAATAACATGGTCAATAGTTAAAAAAAAATGTAGTAAGATTTTATTTACATTTTTTTGGTTTAATTAGAAGGTATATTAATAAATACTCAATGATGATTTCACTTTGAAGTACATAAATGTAGAAGAAAAAGGTACTTATCAAATTTTTCTAACATCAAATATGCCTAATTTAGTTTTATACTTTTGTATGTGCCTATCATTTATATTATCAAGAACTATGTTGGGCCAATTTTAAGAAAGAAATGTATCTTAAATTGGAATAAAAGTTTTGTTTGATATTTCAAACTAGAGAATTTTGTCTTATTTAATAATAATATAGGGCAATTTTCATTTTCCAATTTTGAGATTGAATTATAGGCTATTTTATAAAGAAAGATTCATTTGGATGGAGCCAAAAATTCACTATTTTTTGGCTTTGGTGTATGATGGAATAAAGCAAAATGACTCTTTAAACTGTCTGCAATTCTTTCAATTGTGAAGTAACAGTTAATTAATGTAACTTTCGACGCTTATCATGAGTCATCCGAAAACAGTCGTTCTATGTTTTTAAACATAAGGATCAGGCTGCGTACATCTGATTCTTCCTTACCCTGCAATGGACGGGAGTCTTTGAGCCAATGACGTAATGTTGTTTTTTATAAAGAAAGAGGATTTTCCTATATCCTTGGGAAAAAGAAAAAGAAAAAAGAAGTTGATTTATTAAGTATGATTGTTTAATCACCATAACAAGGGGAGTTTTCCAAAACAAGCCACCGTGAAGGCTAGATAAAAACTCATCCATATCAGATATTTATATTAAATAAATAAGTACAAGGGATGTATTTTCCATATATATATATTTTGTATTTCATTATCAGTAATTTATTAAATTAAAAGAAGTTAGCGCATAATGATATTTTTAATTCTTATGTGAATAAATTCTGATTTTGAGTCTCGTGATATATGACATGATACATTTAATATTCAGTTAATTAAAATGTGCGCTTTCAATCTTTTTGCTTGTGATATTTGGCTCATCACACTTTTTATGTAAAATTTATAGTGTCTATATTTTAAAACCATGATCATCGAAGAAATTTATAAATAACCACTTTTCAATTTATGTAATTTGAAAATAATCATTGTTACAAAGTTTTAAATTTTATATATAAAACTCGATAGTATTATCAGAAAATTTCACATGTGAAATTTAAAACTATAAAATTATGACATTTGCTACAACAATGGTAAACATCTTTTCAAGCCCAAAAAACCTTGCTGTATAATTAAGAAAACTGTTGAAAATTAGTTAATGGGACTAATGATGTGATTAGAAATGATTAAGAAATAGATCTAAGAATACTTTAATTTACTGTTTATTAGCAAAGGGACAGGATAAAAAATGTCTGTTTCATTCAAAGTTAACTAGGATTAGCTGTTGAAAAGAGAAGATTAATCATTGATTTAACTAAAAATTATTTTTAAATATAGACCCCCCATGTGGAGACCAATTTGTTTGGTGTTTCATAGCCTAAAAAATAATTATTTTGTTTAATAAATAAATAAATAAATATCCCCCCATACTTGAATTGAAAGTTAGGCCGTCGTGCTTTCTTTTTCTTGAATTTATTTTTTCAACTTTCAAAATAATAATAAGAAGAAAATCTTTAATTTCTAGTATTAATAGTGTAATTTTTTTTAATCTTTTAACACAATTAGATTTCTTATATAAGTAATCATAGGTAAATCTCTTGAGAACCTGAGAAAAAAAAAGTACTAATTAATTGCATAAAAATAAAATGTTATCGCTTGTTAAAGTGTATAAATATATAGTATTACTTATTCGAAAGCATCTTAATCATGATAAAAAAAATATAGGAACTATTCTTCACCTCCTTTGTGCCATTTCATTGTTACTAATTAAATTATTTATAATAAATCATCTTGATTAATTTATCATAATTAAGCAATTTAAGGGGATGATCATATGTACTGTATTAATTAATCAATTAATAGAGGCACACAAGCTATAGCCTTTTAAATAACTTATTCTATAAATTGTCGGTAATACAAAAGGCACACAAGCTATAGCCTTTAATAAAAGTGAGAGGAAATTTAGGGTAGCTCAATAGAATTAAAAAAGTATTAACTATATACATTAGTTTAGAAGTATCGTCATTAAACAAAAAAGTTTCGAAGCATCACCAAGGAGTGTGATAAATGGATGCAATTGTTATATCTATTATCAAAAATCTTAAATTTAAATCATGAAAATGAAGAAAGAAACTTTTAGTAAAACATGTTTCTTCTTCAAAATATTATAAGCGATGAAAATCTGAATTAGTCGATCCCTCAGTTATCAGTATTGAATTTGTCAAAATAAAAAGAAGTTTAGAGGCATAATTTAGGTTGGAATCAGAAGTGGAGCTACATTCATCCAAGGGTGGTCAAAATGAACATCCTTCGTTGGAATTTTTTTTCAAATATATAAGTTAAATTGAACACCCTTGATACAAAAACCACCCATCCATATTTTAAAAATATAATTATCCTTGATGAAAATACTGACTCTGTCCCTGGTTGGAATCCATGGGAAGACAATCATGGTGCATCCATATGTATATTTAAAGGCAAGTAGACAATTTATTTAACCCTCTTAAAAAGGTTGCTTCCACATAAGCAAAATGATGATTAGATAAGAATTTAGGAGGCAAAAAGGAAAATATATATTTAGTAAGATGTTGGTTCCTAGGGTCCAAAAACATTGACCTTTATTTTGACAATAAAATTTCCTAAGATTCCTCAATAAAAATCTTCTATTTTGCTTGTGGGTTTGGACTTTTGGCCCATCAAGATCTGAGATCCAATGGACCCCAAACAAATTTATGTGTTCTTTTTTATTTTCAAATATTCATTTAATTTGTTTTGACGATCTTCTCTTTAAATAAAAGATTGAAAGGGACTTATTCCTATATAACCTAAGAATATGAATTGTGACATGTTCCTTTATGGTCCTCCAACTATGATACTTTATTACAATATATACAACATATGTTAAATTGATTTTAGTAGGTATATCCTATTATGGTGAATTTTCTTTATGCACTAACATGTTGTTCTTGATAAAATCATTTGTTTCGCACTGAATTCAACCAATAATGAAATTCTTGACTCGAGAACAAATTTATATGACAATTCATAATTCTAAAATGTATTTTTAATTTGCTCTTAAGTAGTGAAAACGTCTTTTTATCATTCGACTCAACATTATTGATCTAAACTAGAATTAAAGAAAAGGGGAGGGGGAAGGGTTTAAGCCTACATATCCGTAAAGATCTCATAAATAAGAGATGTCTAGTTATTTTTCATATTATCAAGACGATGAAAATCTTACTAAAATTCTTATGATAGTTAAGTTTATACTGATTTGACTAGTTGAAACGGTTCTCATCTTCTTAATTAGTTCAAGGCCATACATCTCCCAAATTATTTGCAAGATATTACTAGTTGTCTTGAAAGAAAATTGATTAATGTTCTAATCCTGTAGTTTAGAGTGGAAGAAAATGTATAAAGATGGTATACAAGATAGAGAATAACAAAGGATCATAGTCAACAAACCATGTTAGAATCCTATGATTAGTGGACCAAATCACCCCATCTATAATCAAGATTAGTGCACAAATTAGGTCAATTAATTAAAGCATTCCACAATATCACTTAGAAGTTGGATGTTGTACTTTTCTTTCTTGTGATCTTCGATGAAGCTTCCTTAATGTGAGTTTAGGAAAAGAAATACTAAGTTAATTTATAATGCATTTTAATGAGGCCATTCCAATATATATTCAAATTTTCCTCTATTTTCTAACTTTTCCATATTTGAATTGACAAAATGTCATTGGAAGAAAATATTTTCTTTAGAAAAATAATTTTAAGAAGCAAATGATTAATTTCTCCAATAAATGTACACGAGAAAATAAACTCTATAATTAATATTCTAAATTGGATATTTATTATCAATATTCCGCTCGATCTTACTCCTACCTTATCCCTATCCTACCCCAAAAACTACCCCCCCCCCCCCCCCCCCCCCCCACAACCCCCCCCCCCCCCCCCCCCCCCCCCCCCCCCCCCCCCCCCCCCCCCCCCCCCCTCCCCCT
>JAOTQR010000100.1:24268406-24292820 GCA_025774065.1 Solanum ossicruentum | reverse complement strand
GGAACGTAAATGTTTAATAATGGAGATACTCTCTTGGGTCAATTTTACTAGTTAATATTTTACTTTTTGATTTAATTTAATTTAATTTTAAAATTAAATTGAAGTAGCTAAATGTAATATTTAAAATCTAAAATTTAGATGGATAAAAATTATATATAAAATGCTATAAATTGTAAATTTCTCATATTAATATAATAAAAAAATATATTTTAAAATATTAATCAAAATTTATATACTTTGATCTTAATAAATAAAATATCGATAAGTAAAAATATATAGAGTATGATTAGGTGAAAAGCACAAAGTTGAAGTCAAACATTACTAGTCTCAAGATAGGTTGCAACAAATTGTCAACGTAGTGTAAAGAAATTAGATGAATTTTTTTTATGTATTTAATTGTGGAATAATTGAACAAAAAGGGTTTGATTATTTCAAATTTTATTATGAACTTGTTGAAATGTCACAACCAAGAAAAGAAAATGGTTCAACTGTTCTTTCACGGCACTTCATTTGAAAAATAGACTTATTCTTTGGTGATGTAAAATATATATAAATTTGTTTTATGTGTCAATTCAAAAAATAAATTAGACTTTGGTGGTAGTTGGCCCTACCATTTCATTATAAAAAAAGTTTATTCAAACAATTTTATACAATTATAATCCTTATTAGGTAATAATTATTAAAATTTGTCTTATACTATTGTATGATCTTGTGGATATAATAAATTAATAAGAGTAGTCGTATCTTTATATTCTGTGTTGTCAGTATTCATCTAATATTTGTTACTTTTATCATATTTACATATCATCATTTGTCTATTAGACATTTTCCTCTTTTTTCTTTTGTTTTTTTCTCAATATTTAGTATCTTTTGCTTATGGCTTGATTTTTGAAACGAAAATTTTCTGAAAATAATCGCTCTATCTCTATGAGTTGATGGTAAAATCTGCTATGGCAATTATGAATTCTACTATTATTGTAATATTACATAAAACTTAAATCCTTTGATTTACACATTTTTCTAAGTTTTGAGTAGATTGGTTGGTCACCAAAACTAACTAAAAGATGAGCATGTGAATTTGATGGGATTTTTGTGTGCACTTTTCTTTTAAATACTTCATATATGAAAGGAGAAACAAAACTTATTTATTGTGTATTAATCTTATTAAAAATATACTTAATCAATAATCTAGGACCAAACATGGTATGTTATAGATAAACCAAAAGAAAGTGTAATCTTTTTGTCCTTAAATCTTTAAATTATCCTTTGTTAATTTCAAATATATTGTTCATAATATGACAAACTCTACGAGTTTCTAGAATGTCCTATTTTTAAAATTATTTAATGGACTATAATATTTCTATTCTCCAAGTGTGCTTGGTGACCAAGTTCATGTATTTGTCAACACACATTTATATGGTTGGCACTATTATGTATTGTAATGGAAAACTAGGGAAAATACATTCGATTGTGAAATTATTTATTTAAATTGAATTAATTTAAATTTATTTATTCTTAATAAATTTATGATTTAAATTATTTATTCTTTTATCTCATATTTATTTTTCTTTTTTTTTGTCCATAATATTAGTATAACTATTATAAATTAATCTTCTGTGTTATTTTATCATTATATTAACATCATACTGATATTATATAGAATTAAGCTCAAACCTTTATGATATTTTGCCAATATATTGATACTTCATCAGTATCATATAGGATTTGACTCATTTTTTAAGGAATAAATAAAAATAATTAAAAAAATAAGTAAACTCTAAATTAGTAGAAATTATATTCCTTTGTGATACTCCGTCGGTATATTGATATGATATTTGTATCATACAGGACTAAGCTTAATCATCTGTGATATTCTATCGATATATTAATATCTTATCAGTATCATATAGGATTGACTCTTTTTTAAAGAAATTAATAAGAAACAATTAAGAAAAAAAAATTATTAAAGTCACAACTTATTTATTAAACTTTAAAATAATAGAAAATATTTTTTTTTGCGATACTTCATCGGTGTATTGATTTCTCATGTAGGATCGAACTTAATCCTCTATGATAATTCCTCGATATATTAATACCATATCAGTATCATATAGAAATGAGTTTAGTTCTCTTTGATACTCTGTCGGGATATTGATACTTTAACAGTATTATATAAGGTGCGCACTGACATTAGCTTGACATCGACATAAATTAGGAAGGTATTAATTACAATTGATTAGAGAGTATAAATATAAAATAATTTGCTTCAAAACGGGATGAAGTTAATTCTTCTTATTTTAATTCCTAGACAAGGCCTTTTTATAATCAAGAAAATTCGAAAATCAATGGTGTAAAGTAGGTTGTAACATGCTCGTTCGTTCACCTTTTTAAATTTGAATATTAAATTTTGAAGAAAGTCAAAAAAAAAAAAATCTTGAAGATTATCTTTTAACTTCCACTTACTTTGAGCCCAACAAGGCTGGGCCTAATACATGGACTTGGCCCATTATCATTAACCCAATTGGAGGCTAGGTTGCGGGCCGAATTCAAGATATGTGAGTTCCTCGAGAGTCGAGATTATAAGTTTTATGTGGATCGTGTATATATAACAAAAAGAGAAAATTGAAACAACATCATTCAAGTGAAATCAAACGTTAAAAAGTCTAATACAAAATCCAATCACAAAACCTATATATATGCGAAGTTCTTGCATACATACATGTCGAGAATCAAGACACCTGTACTAAATTCGTAACGACTTCACAAGATAATAACATTACTCTGCGATTTAAAATTTTGTAACTATAAGTATAAAAATACGTATAATTATTCAATTACAAATCGGACAACGGATCAAACCGTTCTCATTACACTCAGGACATCTCTCCTTAACATCCCCATTCACAACTTTGCAGCTTCCTCCACAATCAAAACATGGCACAAATCTAGCACCCCCACACCCTTCACACCCTAACCTCCCCACACCCCTCTCCACCCTAGCCCAATTCAGTATCCTCCCGAGTCGCTTCGTCTCGTTCAGATTCACCACGTCCTCCACTCCGCCAATGTACCTCCCTTTCACGAACAACCTCGGTACCCCCGCGTCCTCCCCATCTCCGAGCAACTCCTTCAGCTCCTGACGAAACTCGCCATGCAGCGCCACGTCACGCTCATCAAAAACCACCCGATGTGACTCCAGAATTAGCCTCACTTTGTTACAATCCTCGAACGTGCGGCGCACGCCGCCCAACGACGTAGTGTAGATGACCAATGAGTCGTTGCCACGTGGCGGACACTTCTCGGGGTAGTCACTTAAAGGGTTAAACTTCATAAAAGTTGGAACTTTCCCTTCTTTTTCCCTTTCCATTTTGTCCCTCAACAAAAATATATTCTCTTTCACTGGCTTGTACCCTTCATGAACAACAATTTGTGAATCGTTTTTTTGGCTGAATTTTTGTAACTTTTTATTTTCCTCATTAGTAAACATGGACTCTGATTTCTTGAATTCTTTAGGTTTGTTGGACTCTTTAGATGATAATTTGGATTCAAGTTCTTCAAGGGTATGAAAAGAAAAACTTTTTCTTGGAATTTTCCTTCTTGGGGAACCGCCGCCGTCTTCCTCCGCCTCTGAGGGCGGTGGAGGTGGCGCCGGTAGTGCAAGGAGGGGTTTCTTAGGTGACTTTGGTGGTGGTGGATTTTGTAGAGTGGGTTTTAAATCCTCTAAAGCTTTACTAACTTCATCCCAAGATTTAGGAGCATCATCAATGGAAGAGTTTAGTTTTTCAAGAATTGGTTGTGCCACTTTTGTTGGCTTCCCATCTTCTTCTGGCTCGTGTTGATCCAACTCATCTTCTTCCATCTGTTTCGAACATTAATTTATCACGTTCAATAACAAAAATAATACTATAATATATGTTGAGTAATATCAAAAAAGGATAGAACATAAGCAAATCTATCTTTTTATCTAAGCATAAAAAGAAGGTTATTTTTCATAAAACTTACGATCAAATCACCAAGAAAATAAAATAAATATGAAAGTATACCCAAAATTACACTTATCAATCGAAACATATATCTACTTAATATCACTTAGAGGAATATTAAATAATTAATTTACAAAATTTACTATGCTACCTATACATAAAAATTATAATTGAGTAACACATTTTAAGCTTATTTAACTTTAAAAAACCTGTACAATAATATATAATGTTCAATTCTTCTTAATTTATCAGTTTTTTTTAATGTGTTAAAGTTCATAAGTTGTAACAATATATACCTTGTTGTTGTTGGCACCTTTGAGCCATGGTTCTTCAATGGAGTTGATATCAAAGACGGCGAAGCTCGTTGGCGGTGGCCGGTAGACGTCGACGGCGGCCTCTATTTCTATTCTTTTAGATGAGGCACAACCCATAATTGATAAAAGTTTACTATGAAATGTGTTTTATAAGTTTTCTAAGTTGTGAATTATGAATTATGAAATGGGACTTGGGGTAAGTAGTACATATGGATATTAAGTTTGCCTTAAAAATGATGTATGTGGTGTTTGGTAGTGCCAATTGGTATTGAGACAACCAATTGAGAATTTAGACAAGATTTTGGGTTGAATGGATATTAAGAAGACACGTGGCACTTTTTTTTGAACATTTATTATCCTTAACCATGAGAAAATGAAATAATTGAAAGTAATACAACTTTAATTGTGGATGGATACAACTTAGGTTGGTGTTTATTATTGAATAAAAATAAATTTCTTGAAAATTAAAAAGGAATTAAAAGAAGATTTTTTGATGGGAGTAGGGAAAATAAGTTTCATAATTGAGTTTATCAGCTAATTATCTCATCTCAATTCGTGATCAGTTAATCTCATAATGATTAGTTAAATTATATATAATTGTTTTGTAAATTATATGAATTTTGACCAACATTTTAAGATATAGTTTTTTATCATATTAACATGAGAATGATTACAATTCATAACATTTTTCAAATCATCTAAATTTTAGATTTCAAATATTAAAATTTAGCTACTTTTATATATTAATATTTTTTAAAATATATATATAAACTAAGTACAAATTAATGAATTTTCAGAAATTTGCTCCGAGCGCCCTACATTCTCCCCTCCCATGGTAGATAAAGTAGGTATTGAAATGGTGCTAAATTTGGGATGTATTAGCAAAGCTAAGTGACACAAGAGGGCCATCTTGTTATAATGGTACTTGGATTTTATGTGCTTGGAATGTAGCACTCACCTACAAATATACTATTCTATTTTAGTGTCATTTAGACCACATGAACAAAATGCCAAAATTATCATATTGTTTTCTTCAATCAAATATCAATCAGAAATATTATTTTTCCACGCTATTAATGGTTGAAAATATGTGTAGTGCTACAACACGCAATGAGTTATGAGTTAAATAAATCAATTACAAAAAATTATAATCGATTCTTCATCCTTCTATTAACCCTTAATACAAAAAACTTCTGACAAATTTCATAGGTGAAGTATCATTTTTCAGCCCTATACTTGGGTGGGTGGGTGGGTGGGGGGGGAGTGCCATGGGGGCTTTATTCATGCTAATTGAGGTATCCAACCCATTTAAAATGAATGGAGTTGGAGATCCACCCAACTATCATGAAGTTCTAAATTTCACGATTGTCATGGAATTTCACCTGTGAGATTTGAAATGCCATGACAGTGACTACTTTTCAATGACAGGCCAAAAAGCGGCCTATTTCTATGACATGTAGAATAATAGGAGGAATTTCAGAACTTCTCTCAAGTCTTTCCAAAAACCAGCTACATCAAATTAAGAACATCTGTATGCCCAAAAGAGTAGGCATAATAATGCATGTAGCCAAAACTTACTACTGTATGTAACCAAGTTACCCAAAAGAACATGTCTCCTACTGTTTTAAGTACTTCAGATACTACTACTGCATGTAACCAAAAGAAAAAAACTAAACTAAGACCTTGACTCCAATTTTTTGATGGCATTTTCAATTCCAGGAATATTCTTCTTGAATGTTGCCCATTGCTCAGCTGTCAAACTTATCCCTGCAGGGGACACAACATAACAAGTATCAGCAGAGGTGGTCCTGTGTTTTTTTCCCATTGTAAAATTTCATTTTTGGATTAGGATGTGCGGAAGGGGAAGATGGGGGAGGGGACTACGAGGTGGGGAATCGAACCCTCACTAACGTCAATATGAGAATTCAGGTAGCCAACCAATATAGCTACTAAGATTCCTCAATTTAGGAGATTTACATTATGGAATTTCAGAAAAAAGTAAGGGATGAAAGAAAAATAACGCTACAGCAAAAACGATGCCGTCACTAGCTATAGAGGTGCAAGTACAAGATGGTGGAACAACCTATAGGAATACAACATCTTATAGAACAGCATAAAGTTACCATAGTTTCCAGTCTTTAGCCTTATGATGGAGCCGACAATTGTTAGTTTCAAATGAAAAATCAAGCACCTACTTCATCAAAAAAAGAAAAAAGAGAGGGGTAGCCGTTTTTGGCATTCCCAACAATTCATCAGAACCACTATCATCCGTTTCTTTTGCTTCTAAACTCAGATCGTTCATTGGCTAAGTTTAACACCTCTTATGATTAAAAAAAAAAAAGAAAGGAGAAAAGCAGAGAAGAATGCACACACTAGCAGTTGTGGTTGTAGATTCACAAAAAGACCAGAACGCAAAATATCTAGGTGGTCCATAAATGGCCCATAAATTCCTTGCAGTAATCAGTCTAAACTTTTCCCCCCAAAAACTTTTTTTGTTTGTTGTTTTCCATTTTCTTTTTTTGCGTGGGTGGGTGGGTGGGTGGGTGGAGGTTGGGAGTCAGAAACACTTATTGGATGTTCTGAACAAATGCTGCTCTGAAAATTAACTTGGGGTTTTCTACCAAGCAAATGGAGTCGATAAAAAATGATGAAGAAATGCCAGGATCTTTCATTTCTTACTTCCGAAAATTGTATATTCTAATTAAGTTGGTTTCTAACATGATATAATTAGCCATGTCAGTGGGACCACTGTTAATTCTGGATCATATAAATGATGGAGTTAAATAACGGATGGATAAAAGAACATAGAGCTGGCAAAAACCTCCATTACAGGAAGTGGTGAACATGTTGTTAAGATGGACAGAGATGGAGATAAAATGACAGATAATATCTAGTATATGGGAAACAAACTAAAATCAAACACAACAAGAAGGATCCTTTAGAAACAGCTAAAACCACCAGACAATACTAGAAAGCAGCCATTTATTTAGAAATAAATAAACAGTTAAAAGAGCAGAATGTAGATAGTAGCTTTCGAAATATCCATACAGTACTCCCTAAAGGTGGCTTATAATCAGAAATAAGGCCAGAAGCACTCATTTCCAGGAAAAAATAAGATTTGTATAAACTACCACGAAGACATGCTTATGCAAAAACCTTTAAATTCCTCTGTATATAGACCACAAAATGATAGAGCGAGAAGTGCTTCTATGTAGCCAAATTTTTTCATGTTTTTATTGTCGCTCGACTTTATCAAGTGCCAGCAGTAGAAGCAGCCAATAAAATCATGTATAAGGTCATATGAGATTCCCCTGTTTTTTAGGTTCTTTGAGCACTAATATGAAAACTGTTTGCAAAAGGTTTCATTCACCGCAATCAAAAACAAGGGACATAAGAGTGCAAATGGATTATGGTGGTGCAACAAGCTAATAATACCTCTAAGAGATAGACTTGAAAGAAAATTGCGCAAAGATAATAGAAACGATAAGCTAGGAAGTGATGAAATTCTTTCGTGAAGTTTTTAGGAGATGCAATTCGGAGCAGTGTTAAGATGGATAACAAATAGCTTAACATTTTTTTTTTTTGATGAAGAACAAATAGCTAAACATTTTAAGACCAAGCAATACGGAAATCTACTTTTTCTCCAAGTAGTGATCCAAACCACGAGCATGGCGCGAATTTGGCTCCTCAATGCATAAAGAATTTGCTTTACATCTATTATAAAGTTTTTCAACAGAGACTTCATTTCTAACAATAGCAACCACTTAAGCTTATTTTAAACGAGAAAACACACAAATTTAAGTATGCAAATTCACAATAGAAAATCTAAACCAGATGATCATTACCTTTAGCAGTAGGCAACTCCTTCCCCTCTTTGCTGTAGTACTCTCTTATCGACACCAGAGTTTTCCCCCTAAAGTCAGTAATAGTCACTCTTCTCTTATGCGACAACTACATTGAATTCACAAAAGGACATCAAGAATAAATTTTTTATCAACCAAAAAAGGAAAGTTGAAACACATCAGCTTAACAGAAACACAGCAACAAGCATTTCACATCACATTATGATTTCTCTAACGAATAGTATTAGGATTACACCAGTTATAAAAACTCACTCGGCAAACGATGAGATCGCCATCGTCATCGTACTCCTTATCACCGTCGCCGCTGCTTTTCACTTTGCCGTCCTCCTCTTCTTCATCCTCCTCCTCCTCCTCTTCCTCCTCCTTCACTTCACCAGCTTTTGCCTCAATTTTTGCTTGTTCTTCAGCAAGGAACTTCTCCACCACCTTCCGGACAAACTTCTTCCGGGTCGGGTCGGATAAATCAATCCCTAGCTTTTCTGAAGCCATTCTTCGGACTTTGAGCTCCGAAACTTCATCCAGGTTACTGGATTTGAGGATTTCGAGTACTGTTTCTTCGATTCTTTCGGAAGTTTCAGAATCCATAACTGAAGAATGTTCTGGAATTTCAAAAGTTCTTGGCTTTAGCTGAATTGGGGGAAGTAGATGGAAGGACACACAGTGCTAGGTTTTATGATTTTGCAAAGAGGGAAATTATAGTAACCTTTTCGAGATTATTACATACATGCTTCCGTCCCTTCATTTTTTACTAGTTCATTACTCCTCCCTTCTTTTTTAATTATCTTATTGAGTATTTTCTAAAAATTAATTTGATTAATTTTTTTTAAAATATTATAAAATTTATATTAATTAACCCTCAAAAAGGAAACTATGATAACTAAAAGAGACGAAGATAGTATGAATTTATTCTTAGTGTGTCATATCAATATTATTAAATTGAATATTATAAATATTTGAAAATCCTTAATATTGTTATAAGAGTATACATTTTTTAAATCATTCATACAATGTTTAGAATCCGTATTAAAGTCTAAATAATTCAAATTTAGACTTGACGGACCTCATTCAGGAATAACGTTCTCTACCAAGATATTTCAATAGTAAATACCATTAATTCAGATTTGATGTAAAAAATGAACGCACTACTCACCAACAAGACAAAATATCAGTTGTCACCATCAACTTTTTTCTATTTTTTTCAAAAGGTAGAGTTTATGAATTATGTCATTAACACTGCAAAATACACTAAAATTACGTTATTAGAAAATAAATAATCTAGATAAATAAATACAAAATACGGCAATATGAAAAAAATTAAACGACGTGAGATGTATAAAGGTAAAAATTTCAAAAGAAAAATGCTACAAATTATATGTAAAACAACAATATGATCCTATTTATTTATTTATAAAGGCCCTATATAAATAATTTATCACTAATTAGAACAATGGTAAATTAAAATTTTTCTTAGCGGAAGCAAGATTTCTTAATTCAAATAAGGAAAAAATAGAAATTTAAGATTTTTCTTAGGGTTTCTAGATTTAAACAAGGAAAAGATAGAAGTTTATCAAATAAAAAAATTTAAGAGTTAGGAGTAGATTAGAAGTCCTTATTTATCACTTCTTTCCATATATTTTAAAAGTCAGTATTATAAATATAATTAAATAATAGTTTAAAGAAAATTAGTTAAAAGACAATTTTATCTAAAACATAGTCTTTTAATGAAAGCCAAAAAATTGAATCAACAATTTCTTAGCGTCTTCGCACTTTAAATATTATTCAATAATAATAATAATAATAATTAATAATATAGTATATATAGATATAAATAAATTAAATAAAAATTTTATTGTCTCATTCCTCAAATAAGATAAAATTTAAAACATAGATTTTATAAGTAAAATCCGTGGAAAGTATAAAAATAATTAACATCAAGATCCAAGATAATTAAATCATCAATAACAATAATATACGCATTATACTTTTCGTTAGTACCGATGAATCAGATAGTACTCCCTCCGTCTCACAATAATTGAATTTTTGAAACTTTTTTCAAGATTTAAAATAGTTGAATTTTTCAAAGTTCAAGATGAATGCTTGAAACTTTTTCCATATTTGTGCTTGCATTAATTAAACTTTTATATTTTTTAGGAAATTAATTAAACTATATATTTATAATTTTACAAAAGGCAATAGTGAAAAGTATGATGTAAATTTTGTATTTAAATATTTTTTTTAATATATGTGTATTACTTTATAAATTCAGTTAATATGAAACAGATGGAATATAAAACTTGGGACAAAAGACCTTGGCAAGAGGGAAGGAGGGAAAAATTACTATCTGATAGAGAAACTTCGGAATACGAGTCGTAATATTATGTTTTGAAAAAGATGTCCTCCAACATTCAATAAGAAAGTGGAGACTGGTATGAGGTATGAGACCTGTTTCTTCCCGGTTGACAGATCAGCTGTGTCTGATATGGGGTTCAGAACATTTAGCTGAAGAAAGTGGAGACGGGAGATAGTGCTTTCATGCTTTGCTTTGCTGTATTCTGTAATGTCTTCAAAGCTTTGTTACAGATTACTGTTTGCTGAAATCTTATGCTCAATTGTCTTGTGCCTTTTTGCATTCATCATTTCATTACGGTGGAAACCAACATCTATAGATGTAAGAGCTGGTGTATTATGTGTGATGCCACTACAGAGGTGATTGATGGGACCTGGGAATCTTCTTTTGTTCTGGTCTACTGTATCTTTAACTTTGTAATATGTGATTCATTCTGATCTGACTTAGCGGCCCGGTGTCTGTACTTAACATACATTTGTATGGTTTCTTGGTGTTCAGAACTTTCTTCTGGTTAGACGAGAACTTCAATCATGAACTTTGTTAATTTCTGAGCCAAGTCGCTGGGAAAAAAATCAATTAACAATTTCCAGGGACTGTTAATTGATACCAACATATAACTTTGGCTATCTCTACAGGATGGTAACAAGCCAATCCATGTTGCAGCTTCAAGGGGCGGTCGGGTGGCTGTTGAAGCTTTATTGGCCGTCACACTACGGATTCGGAGTGTTCCTGAATGGAGTGTGGATGGAGTCATTGAGTTTATGCAATCTGAATATAGGATAGAACAGGTACTTAATTTGTCTTTCGGTAAGATACTCACTGCTGGTTACTTTGAGTTGCTTTTTTATATATTGGTAATGGCAGGTTGGTGACTATTTCCTTTCCTTCTCTCCTGCAAACTTCCGCTACCTTTTCGTTATCTAAACTGATAATAGCAGGAAAGCACAGAAGCTGTGAGAAAAGCAAATGTCAGATGTTTGCTAATGAGGCTGGAGGATGAACTCAAGAGCTTGAATCAAAGAGAACCTACTATTCCAAAGAAAGATTTACCTGAGGTCTGTCATTAGTGGTTCTGTTTTTGATTTTATGTGTGCATTTTGGGTCATTTCGTTATCAAATTGTATGTGAAAGTATTAGCTGTCTCCTTCTGTTGTTTTTTTTTATTTTTTTGCCTTTTTGTATAATGTCAAGAAAGTGGAATATTACACATTTTGCTAGTTTTTGTCCTTGTGATAATAATCATCAACAGAAATGAAAAGGCATCTATAGTAAAGGTGTTGCTGGCAATTTAAGCCCATATTCATGAGATCACTCCATTTAACTTATATTTATTGAGTTGGATCACTTATATTTAAATGGGTAAATATGGTGTTTTAGCCTCTATTTATCTCTTGTGTTGGAGAAAACAGTTTACCCTTGTAGTGCTAAACATCTTGCATTGGCATAATTGATTTGTTTATAGGTGAGTCCTGAAGCAAAGAGGAAAGCTGCAGATGCAAAAGATAGAGGAGACGCGGCATTTAAGAGGAATGATTTTCCTAGGGCTGTAGATTGTTATAGGCAGGTATGTGTTAGGCTTAAAAGAAAGCAGATAATGATGAAAGGAAGTAATTGCGGGGCTCACTTGTGTTTGCTGATACTCTGCAGGCAATCGAATTTGATCCAACTGATGGCATTCTGTTTTTCCAATATTAGTCCTTGTTGGCTCCGCCTGAGGCAAGGCGAAGCTGCCTTATTTGATGCCAAGGCCTGCATAGAACTTAAACCAGATTGGGCAAAAGCTTATCATCGGAAAGGTGCGGCTCTACGTCTATTGCAGGCACGTCTCTCTCTCCTGGAATCAAACTTTCGCCAACTTATATACAGATATTTTCTGATATTCTAATATTTCGTTTTCAGAGGTTTGAAGAGGCAGCCAGTGCTTTCTATAGGAGCATCCAGCTCGACCCAGAGTGTAAGGAGCTCGAAACTGCTTTAAGGTATGCATGTCGAGACTTGAAGTTCTTTTGTTTAGCAACTGCAGATGATATAATTCTCTAGCATCGTTTTATCGGAGAACCTTACTCTAATGCAGTAGTTTCTACGTCCCTATTTTTCTCATTGTTGTGAGGTATTAATATGATTGCAGGGAAGCTATTGAGGCTGCTAGAGTATTTTATGGCAAGAAACAAGAATAAGTTGCGAGTTAGAAAGCACATAATGACAGAAACTGTGTCTTGGTAGTTCCAAAACTTGTCGTTTTGATATTTTGCCCTCTAGTGACTTGTAAAGACAGTTTCTGTATTCTCAAACTTTCCCTTTTACCTGATTTGTTTTCATTTTGTATATATCTTTTAAGTGGAGGATCATGCTTGGGTTATATTATTTATGTCATTTTATGTTGGTATTGATACGATAGTTTCACGAGCGAAGTCTGAAGTGTAGCAAACTAAGTAGTAAGTTCAAATTCTTAAACAATATAGTTCATCTTGATTACAATTGCTGACACATAAATACTCACAATTTAAGTTGTTTCTTTTCTTTTTAATCACAAGAAGCCCATAGAGAGCCAAAGACACTGCCAAGATATTAGCTGAATACAAGAATATCAACATCCATCAACCTTGTTGAAAGATAATTGGCTTGAAGCTGACTAAATTACTTCCAACAGTTAGCTCTTCGTTCCATTCTTTTTCTTGCTGCAAAGTTTGATAGAACATGAAAAGCATAAGTCAACTACTGGCTGAAATGAGTTTGAAGGGAAGAAACATGGTCGGTGAGGATTGATATAGCTGAGCTTGAGGCATAGTAATAGCAGTAGTTGTTGTCGTCATTGTAATGTGAATATTGGTTGGTAAGGAGTAACAATAGCAAAGAATTGAAGGCAAATATAGTACATGAAACAGTTGATCAAGATCAAGGAGAAAGAGGATATTCTACAATAATTGATCATGGCAATGACAAAATGTACCAGAGCAACTAAGTTTCTGGACAGGGACGAACTTGAATGGACGTTGAGGCAAACTTGCTTGGGATTGAGTAGCTTTTGATGTCATTCAGACTATGTTTAGACAGATAATCAGTAGAATGTAGAAGCAGAGTGATTGATCCAAAGATTGTTTTGCGGCTGCTTATGAGAGATTTAGTATAATATGCATCACCACATAGTCGACAATTGCAAAGTGCAAGAGATGAAAAGAGAGTAAATACATCAATTAGATCTCTACCTTGACTGAACCTCAGCATCAGTTCCAACGGAACCAACTTTACCTCCTTTCCCAGAGACAACTTCATCCATGCTTTGTCCAAACCTTTTGTACCTACCACCAGAAGCAACAAAAGCAGGGCAAGGCCTATAAGCCTTTATTGGCCACCAACCAAAACCTGGAACTGTTGCAATCCCTCCTTGTATCCGTCCTTCGCCATTACAGCCATTCTCAATCTCCATTTTCCCACAACCCTTACATGCTCTGTAAAGACATCAAATTCAATTCATTGATATTGCAGAATATGTCCGTTTATATCAGCAACCACTTAAATGACATACCAAGTGTAATCCCACAATTAGGGTCTAGGGACTGTAGAGTGTACACAGACCTTACCCCTACCTTGGGAGGTAGAGAGTTGGTTTCCTCGGCTCAAGAAAAAATGAATTAACAAGAGTAAAGAGGTCATGACAAACTTCCTTAAGCGTTAAAACAACACACTTCACAACATACCCAGTGAAATCTCACAATTACGTAGACCTTACCACTACCTCATAGGAATAGATACTATTATGGAAAACCCTCGTCTAACTATCGAGCCCCATAAGCAGAAGGTACTAAATATGGAAAAAAAGGGAAAACAAGGGAACAAAAAAGAATAAAAGAAAAATGACTAATAATGAAAAATGAGATAGTATGTAAATACGATAACAATAAACAAATATAAGACGAGTTATGACAATATAGAATATAGAGACACGACTACTCCTACTACCCTACTATATCACAAGGCCATACATAGACATACTCCTAGTAGCCTATAAGTCTTCTACCCTAATACCCTAAAACAACACACTCAAATCTCCTAAACATTTCAAACACAAAGGTAAACCATGACTAAAACTAAACACAAATACCTAACAATTTAAGTTTTTGGACGAAATAGTACCAAAGTTGAACTTGATAATGGAGACAAAGGTTTGGCATCCAGACTTTGATCTAAAGAAAAGAGCGCAACACATGATGTATGGACTAGTGCACGTCACATGTTCAACAAAAGCCTAGTATTTAAGTGGAGAAGGATGAGTGTCGTGCCATCATCCACCATGTTTTAATTAAGGTGGTGTGTTTGACTATTACTGAAGCAAAGGTTTTAGCTCTATCAAATAAAGATAACAGAAACAATAAGATACCCAGTATGGGAACACAACAACAACAGCAACATACCCATACAAGTGAGGTTTGGGATATTAAAATATACACAAATCTTACCGCTAGATCTCTCTACCTCCATAGAGATAGAGAGACTATTTTCGGAAGACCCTCGTCTCCGTATAGGAACCCTAATGGGAGTAATTTTCTAGAAATGAATTTTGAAAAAGCAGAAAAATTGAGCATACCCTGGAGGTAAAACAGAAGTAGATTCTTGGTTTATTGAAGATGGAAGTACATCATCACTAGACCCATTTTCTTTTTCTTCAACAACAGGAGTTGAAGAAGAAGAAGAACAGAGAAAGGAATTAAATTCTAACAGAGAATTCCCATGGCTTAAGGGCAATGTGGACCATTTGTTGTTGGTGAAAGAAACTTGTTTGGGTGATAAAGTTTGCAACTTTTGAGATGGTGGTGGCACGACGGTGAGAAAGACGGAGCTTCTACCGCCGGTGGCCATGGCGGCGGCGGTGTTCATCTTCTCAGCCACTCTGCTCCCCTGGTGATAATGTTTGTTTATTGGACATCAATTTGACACCAAGGAAAAGGAAACAAAATAATTTTCCAAAATTCCATTTATTTTTTTAAAAAAGGAAACAATAATAAATCAACGAATTTTCTTACTCTCTGTAAATAGCTATAATATTGGATGAATTTTCGGATATGGTTACTCAAAAATACTTTAATTATGTTTCATAACTATAACTTGAATAATTATATTTCGTAATTAATATTATAACATTATTTATATAATTTGCGTTGTATTTGTATATATTTGTATAATTCATTATACCATTCATAGTTTTTATATAACATTTATATATTTCACTATATAAATTGTGCACAATATTTGTATAATTCGCTATACAATTCACAATGTTTGTATATCTCACTATACATTTGCGCACAACTTTTGTATAATCGCGTGCAGATAAATCACGCGAATTATATAAAATTCATTAGTTATCACAAGTCATAATTAATTCAAACAATGACTATATTATCAATAAACTAGTATACGTTTCTTCGTCCGTGTAAATTTTCCTAATAGATATGGATTTTGCATGAAATATACCCTTACAATTAGAACTTTAACCATGGGAGCTACTCAAACAAAGTAATGTTGATTTTGAATTTAGGTAAAGGTTAAAAATGACAATGGGGTAACTCTTGCAGTACGTCATGTAGTTTTTGTTTTGGTACCTTCTCTTCCAATCAGAAAATACTTTGAAAATGAACCTATTTCGATGCAATAGTCGAGAACTCTTGGTGGTAAGATTATGTTTAAATAATTTGCATCAATATCTTTACCATCTTTTTAGCACATCTTTTGAAATACAAGACATACCAAAAGAGGGATGATTCCATCTCCATGACCATGACAAGATTGGACATTTTCACATATCAAACTGTGCATGTATATTGCCAAGAAAGTTAGCAAAGCCATAAATTCATGGCAAGAAACTAGCAATTTCTAACCAGCAACAATGGTGAAAATAAGAAAAAGGAAGCAGGAACTACATAAAATAATTTTATGGAGATTCCGGGGGAAGTCAAAACCTACTATAAACGATCGCTATACCACTTTCCAATATCAAAAGAATAATCAATCTTCTTCACAGTTATCGACTTGTTTAATCCTATCCCTGCACAACTTGTTGCCCAGCACCTCCATGAATGAGCATCACTGAGCAGTGATGATGGACCATGTACCATCTCCCATTATGGAATTCAAACACATTAGTCACGTTACCCGATCCCATATTAAGATAAGCTTTCATAGTCACCCAAGCTGAATCTGTCATTACCCTTGCCTTTACATCTCTAATTTCAAAATCAACATTTTGCTCCCAGTTAAAAGCCAGCTGCCAGCTGCCAATGACTGCATTAAAACTGCATCGGCAACTACATTTTAGAACCAACTCAAGATGTGCTGAACGATATAAAAGACATAGAAATCAAACACATTGTAGTCGGTGATTGCATTATAAGTGCATTGGCAGATAAGTTCTAGAACCAACTAGTTGGATGATACAAGGACATGGAAATTTAACATGTCACACAAACATTCTATCGCTCTAGTTAACTTGCATATTAGGGAGAGCTGCCAATACAGCCTTTGTAATTGCTATGACGGCGGGTAGCACCTTTGTAGAACAAACCAATACCAAATATGGACGAGGTGACTTACAACAAGGTTATTAAAGGAAAAAGAAAATCAGAAAGGCATCAGGCAAATATATTTTCTAATACCCTCCCACACGCCTAATCCAATTGTCGGTTCAGATGTGGACTAGGAGGGTAATTATCACCTTTTCTTCTTTCCATTTTTTCCTTTTAGGAAATTGAAGTGGCTTGGCAAGCTGAAGAATGGGCCTCAAAAGCAGGTTAATAGGCAGAAGAGTGTACTTGGGATAGAAGAAAAGGTTCAACACGCAAAGACTGCCTAAAACAAAGTTATTGGTTCAAGGACTAAATTGTGGGAAAGAAGCCCAAATGTACAACTACGGGAAAGTTGTTGTAGCGGCTTACTAAGTCTGGCTCAAGTTACCATGTGAAAGAATCCAAGCATCTAACCAAGATCTCAGTGAAATGAATAGAGTAACCTAGACAAAGTAAACCATTTGGAAACCCTCATATAAACAACAGACTGAAGCTACACACCACAAATATGAAAAAAGAAGAATCCGATTAGTTCCAACCTAATTGCAATGCATTTATAATCTAGGAGGAGGATTTAGTCTCTTTTCTTTCAAATATGTAAAAGTACATTTCCACACAAACTAAACCGGCAAGAACTCAACCCACTTGAACAATGCCCAGAGAAACCAAGTCAAGAAACTTGGTTGTTCAAAGAGGAAGCATCACAAGTTTGACATATGGAAATATTATAGAGATTTTTATCACAAAAAAGAAAAAGAGAGGACGTTGAGAAGGAGAACAAGATGACAGACATGCAATGTGCAAAGATATGGTAGTCATAAAGCTCAAAAGAGGACCCCCCATTGAGGATGGAAAAACTCATACCCAGTAAAGTACTCCCCAGAGGCATGAAAACACTTCACATAATCTGCATTGAGCCAAAAACGTTCCATAGCTGGGACAGATCTTTCCTTAATAATATTAAAAAAATCAGCATTGACATTCATAATGGCTCTAGTAGCTGCATAATAAGCCTTCCATCCATTAGTTGGAGTCAGCGAATCTTGCTCCAATGTGAAATCCTAAGAGATGAGGAGAACATAAAAGACAATCACTACACTGACATTTCCAGCCATTTATTGGTTAAACAATAAATTAGCAACATCCAAAATGCATGTAGAAACAACAATTACATGGTCCATAAGAAAACAACAAAGTACATGGTCCATAAGAAAAAGCAAGAGGGTCTGTTGCACTTCTTATTTTCCTATATATGGAAAATATTGGGGCTTGGAATCGTTGATTTAAAATAACAGATCATTAGCTGATAAACATACTTGTCTGATACAGAAAAGGGCACTCTCCAAGGTATAGCATTCTCTACAAATATTGTTTCTCAATTACTTTTACGTGGTAAACTCCTTTCAGCTTCTATTTCTTCCCTCCCAGTTTCCAAGCAAATCAAAATCAATCCAAAATGATGTAGCTAACAAAAGTAAAATGATTCTCATATTTCTTTTCAATTGTGTGGTTCTTATTTTGATTAACACGCACCTTGATTAATCTTGCTAAGGTATCCCACAAGCATAGGTAGGCAACATAATCCTGCCCACCAAGGCTAGGGCATATGGTCTGGGACTCTGGCTTAGAATTTCTAAGTAGACACCATCATGTCCTCAACCACTATGCCACCCCCCTTGGGGACCTTCCATCTTATTCTATCAGGCCAAATATCTCAAAGTGGGAAATAAACAAGCAGTTAAGAATTAATGCTCACTTTCCTCAAAGGGAAAAACTCTACAATATCCTCATCAAAAAGGTTGAACTCTATCACAAATTTTATACATGTATAACACAAAGAAACACTGTAGTTTATTGTCCTTGTATACCCTTCACTTACCATTTAACATTGAGTATTGAATGTCAAGCTCTTTTGTATAGTTATTCAATATGCTTCCCTTAGAATGATTGTCGATGTCCAGGTCCACTTGGAAATTTTTTTTGGAGAGACTCTCATACTCCGTATATACCATGGAATCTCCCTCCATTTCCTCTTGTGATTGGTTACCATGGAATTTCCCTCTTTGGTGCATCCGATTTGCTTATGGAAAAAAGGTGTATTTTTTAAATTGTGCTTCACGCGCTTCTTGTAATTGTGCTTCACGCGCTTCTTATCGCCTTTTTTTTGAAGTGGTTGTATTTATTTAAAATTTAAAAGCATCACAAAGTGCACGTGCTTCTTGACTTAACAGTGCCCTAACCTCTGCACAAAACATGTTTCATTGAACAGTCCAGATACCCGTTTAAACATAGTTGGTGAACAATGACGTTCTATAATAAATAATTGAGTGTCTTCTTCAACCATCCTCCAGCGGGCCATCAAATTAATTCTGCACTTCTCCAATTTGGGATGTCCAAAAAAATTTGAAACAATTCTATTTCTAAAAGTCAAAACTTCCAAGTACTCATATTCATTGAACTGTTCAAATATTAGGTTTGATGAGATCTTCACAAGCAAAAGACAAGATAGTACCTTAAAGTATGAGCATAGGAATATCTTATCCCTAACCTATTCTACTGGTGAATAGAAAACATCCCTACTTTGTAAAAGTGGACAGCTTTGGTCTACCTCTTAACAGATTAACTATAACTAATGGAAAAACGGGTTGTATGGTTTTTTGTCGCTATCTATCGTATGTGTGTTAATTATATCGTATTTTCATATTGCTATGTGCTTTTCGTTATTAGACGCCCTTTCTATTCCCTTTCTTTACTTGTTGTCATATCTAGTTTATTCTGCTTATGGGTTTTTGACACGAGAGTTCCCAGGAAACAACCACTCTACTTCTACGAGGTAGTGGTAAGGTCTGCGTACATTTTACCTCCCCAGACCCCACTTGTGGGATTCCACTGGGTATGTTGTTGTTGCTGTTGTACTGTTTTTCGTGGCAACATCTATTTTTTCATATTGATTATAAATGGTAATGTGGAAGCCGTAAAATGGAATTTGATTATGAGAAGAGAGAGAATGGTGTCTTTTTGTCCTTCACAATTTCGAGAATGACATTCTGCCTAATGTTCAAAGGATCACTTTTGAAATAGATTCTTCTTCTTCCGGAGATTTCGAGAGGAAACGGTGGAAGAAGGAGATACCTTTAAGTGTGGAGTTCTAAGTTATTTACTTTTTTATCCCTTTTATGTTTTATATTTCTATTCATTTACAATTGTGAAAGATATGGAAAAAAAAAAATTAGAGGGTAAATCTTTAATCTGAGATAATTAGTTTGACATTTATGCATTTTGGCCTTTTACATTTCATGACTTATGAATTTTTCTGAAAGGAGAGTTTTGCTAGCAGTAATTCTTCACCGTGGACTGCGAACAAGAAATGGTCTTCTCTTTCATCGGCGGTTTTAGACTTTCGGCCTTTACTGTTAGTTTTGGTAACTGTATTAAGAGAGAGATCAAAACCCTCCACCTCTACAAAGATGAGAGATGTTTTATATTTGGTAGTATACATGAAGGACAAAGATACTCTAAGTACATACAACTATTTAAGTCTTCCCCTCAGATTTTTACTCAATCAAGCTAGCTTTTCAACTATCATTTTAATATTTTTCGATTGTTAACTATCACATCAACCATTTTGTTCCACCATCACTAATATGGCACTAGTATACAATCAAAATTTAACATTTTAAACATATGCATTCATATACAATTATGTTATATAGGATAGATATAGCAGTAATAATGGGAAAAAATGTAATCTACAAAGAGCTTTTCAAAGGCACACCTTATGATAGAGTGCTTTCCATGCATTATCATCATTCGCAGCCTTCCTCATCAGCGAATTCGTCATTGAAAGCCTACAAAGACTCGGATAATCCAAATAGCTCAACGCGTGCGTTGTGATTTCAGGAACAAGCTGCTCCATCATCGACGCTCCTGTCAGTTTCTCCGCCGCCACTGTCACAGGCACTTTCTCAACCATTTCTCCCTCAACACCACCAAAAACACTACTACTACTACTACTCTCTCCGTTCAAAAACGACGTTGTTTCGAAATGTCCTCCTCCACAACTCCCCGCACAACTACAGGAATCCTCTCCGCTGTTCTTCCGAGCCGATTTTGATCGTCGAGTCAAAATAGCGGCAGCGACGGTGAAAACACAACAGATAAACGTGACGGCGCCGGAGAGAAAGCTAATCTCCATTCATAAGTCATGAAAAAATAGTTGTCGACGTTCATGAAAGGCCTATTAGGGTTTCGGAGAATTCAATTTTGAAACCCTATTTGTATTACTGGGTTCTAAAAATGGAGAGTGAGGAGAAGGGAAATTTTGGTAACCGCTAGGGAAAAAAGCCTTAAATTAAAGGGTCAAAGTGAAATATACAAACAATAGTAGGGGGTAGGTGGTGGATTTGTAAACTATTAACACGTTAGTAATAATAAATAAGAACGAAATATTAAAAATATCGTTAAATTTGATATCAATTATTAGTTTATTTTCTAAACTATTAACAATTTTATAAACACTTCTCTACTTGATTAATTAAACTTAAATACACTTCTGATCTTATCACATGAGTGAAATATACCCTGAATTTTCGTTAAGTTTAGGGGCATTTTTAGCAGTTTTATTAGTTGTTGCTTCTATGAAATTTGTAAACCACTTGCTATGTCATTTAATGAAATTTGTAGACCACTTGCTATGTCATTTAACAGATTCAAGGTGTATTTAAGTTGAGTTAGTTAAGTTGAAATTGATAAATTCAATCATATTCATTGAAAATCCAATATCAAACATGCTCTATCAAAATATTTGACATTAATGTCTGTTAATACTTGACAATATAGGTATCAATCCACCACATAATTACATTGAAAAACTAGTATTGAGACACAAATTGTGATTTTTGATCAATACATTTGAAACTTGATCCTATATTATTCATCACTTTAATCTCTTCAGAAGAATCTTCTTTAATGAAATCACATACACAATTTGCAACTTCACCTGTTGGGTCTACTTCGAGTTGATGAATATTGTCACTGTCAATAGGTACCTGAGTAATACCAAGACTAATGTTGGTGAAATATTCATAAATATGGGTTGACTGATACAAAGAAGTTATTTTGAAAAATTAACTTGTTCGAATAAAGAAGAGAGGCAATCTCTTCGTTTTCAAAAAAGTGCCTTAGGGCTTAATTTTGAAATTGGAATTAATTATGGAACAGATGAGTGATTGACATTGATTAGATGTCTAGACTGAAAAATAGGCGTAATAATAGGATAGAAAAAAAATTGAGCGGAAAAGTTTATTGTAGGTATCATACGTTTGGAGAGAGAATGTAAAAATATGAGATTTTTGTAATTTTTTTAAATGGTAAAGAATATTGAAGATTTTGATAAAATAAGTTGTGTATTTATGTAATTTTTTCTATAAAAAATATCTATATTTAAACTATATATTCGAAAAAAGGATATTCATATGATCACCCTTGAGTGAATGTTAATAGCATGTTGAACTAAAGGAAATTCAATTGCATCATAATTTAGAATACAAAGTTGGTAGCACTTGATTCTACAAATGTAGACAGTGCTATATGTACGTTTGAAGAATTTGCGCGTATCTCCTGTACCTAAAGTTAAGAGTACCTCCAGTGACTGTAGCAACCTAACGTGTTTGGGGTTAGAAAATGTAACTGTTAACTGGTGGGAAAATTATCTTGATGGATGACCTTAGTGGTGGCAAATAAACGGGTTGGATCAAATTTGGGATTATTGAAAATGGGCCCGCCCATAATTACATGGGTAAAAATGGGTTGGGTAAGAAATTGACCTATATTTTAATGAGCAAACAATACTCTATTTTAAAATTCAATATAGATAAAATAATTTATTTTATTTTTGGATGAAAAATATTAAAAATATTTCATTTAATTGTATTGTATGCGAGATTCGACTTTTAAATTGGAATCCGAGCCCGATTCCAAATTAATCATATTCCAACTTCTAACGGGACCCGACATACAACTTTCGACTCAAAATCCAATCCCAACACTCGAACTGAGAAAGGGTAAGTGTTGGAGTGGGATAAAAAAATATTTTTAAAATTTGAATTCCTTTTTAAATTCAACTTTCAATTTTTCTCATATTGATTTCATGCTTATAACTCATAACCTTAATTTGTAGTGGTTCATTCTTTTGGGTTTTCTAACCTTAGCAAGTTTTTCAATCGGATTTACAACTTTTATGATAAAGAAAAAAGATTTTATAAAAAAATTGATTTTCTTTGGGGTGGAAGGTGGAAAAAGCTTAGTTAAGATCAAAACAATCGAGCAGCACTAAGATCGAGTACTTCCTCCTCAAATGGTTTCAAATTTTGTTTATTTTTTTCAAATATACAACACGATATGATATGTTTGAACCATATATTGTTTTGAGCGTAGTTTGGGTTGGGATATATGTGGGGATTCTTTATAGTTTGTATCAGATAAAAAGTTTACTATGTATATTTTTCTTTTGTTCATCGCTTCAGTTGAACAGTTTATTGCTTTTGTCATGTCCCAGATGTAGCTGGCACCGATCGATATAGAGCTTGTCTTTTTTGCGTTAACAAGGTGTTTGTGACATGTTGAACACACAACATGCACGAGGACAACGATATGATCAACCCTGCATTTGGTGCTTCTCTATCGATCTACTTGGTCACGTGAGTTGTGATTTGTTGTTGAGGGGCTATGTTACTCGTTACATATGTACTAATGAACTTTCAGAAATGAAAGTTGATGTTGTGACAAACTACTACTCTTATCCCTTCGAGGAGAGACATGGAAGAACAATTTATATGCTTAAAAAATCCACTAGACCAAAGCGCAGCCATTACTCATTGCACTCAAGAATAAGGGGACAAGATAAGTAAATGTTAGTAGTACTACCAAATGTAGTTAGGCTGCGAATGTTATGCTGTATGGAACTAACTTTAGGAATAGCAATACAGGCAAAAGATAAGCCAATTGAGAACACAACCAACTCTGTCCTTTCCAAACTCTTGTGATTGGTCATTCACGGCCTCTTCGACATCTAATCTGCAAAAGAAGTTCAAAGCAGAGAACAAGAAAGAAAAACTAGTTAAGGCTCGGAAGTTGAAAAATTATACAGTACCCAAAAACCGAGGTCGTGATGGTACACATCCCAAAACCCATCTAGAAGTGTACGCCAAAAACAAAATCACATACGAGACTCCCAAAGAGAAATGAAATGAAAAGAAGCACAAAGATGAATATCCCCCAAAGCTGGTGTCATAAGTATAAAGAACATCTAATACAATTTTGATAAGGCAAATACAACTCAAGTCGAAT
>JAOTQR010000100.1:24212660-24251001 GCA_025774065.1 Solanum ossicruentum | reverse complement strand
AAGAAAGTACTTTGACGAAACTTCAATACGATCGATTATTATTTTGAGTGGGGAGGGAGATGAAGTAAGAATTCTTTCACAGAAAATAAAAAATATTTGGTTGGTTTAGGGGGAGAGGGGGTGGGGATTATTGTGAGAAGAAGCGGTAGAGTGGGGTAAGAAAAATAATTTTATGTGTTTAATGACTTATTTGTTTATAAATGAGCTTTATGTGTTAATGACTTATTTGTTCATAAAATGCGCTTAACAAATGAGTTTTATGTGTTAATGACTTATTTGTTCATAAAACACGCTCAACAATTGCGTTTTATGTATTAATAACTTATTTGTTCATAAGATGCATTTGACAAATAACAATAATGACATGTCTAATGTAATTTCATAAATAAAATCCGAAGAGAATAATGTGTATACATCTCTTATCTTTGTCTTAAAAGATAAGTTGTTTCAGATACACCTACTGCTCAAATAAAAACAATTCGAACAAAAATAATGAGAGAGAAGAAGCTAAAACACAATGCTAAAGCAAGTATTTATGGCATCAAGTAGGCGGCTTGGACTTCATTTTTGGCATAATAAAATAAATTGAGTTAATGTATAGTGATAATATTCATTTTTTTTTCTAACTATCTAGTTAAAAAAGGACATTATTTTGCCACTTGTGAGAATTTTTTTTTTAAACCAAGCATTTACCCATAAACCATTGTACATACATTTTTCAAGGTATGTACTAAGTAGCACGATTTAATCCAAAATTTTCACCCAATTGAGTATGTCTAACATATATTTTCATAGTAACAGAATCACTGTAACAAACACCATTGAGTACAACGCCAATTCATAGTAGATTAACTATAAAAACAACGTAACAAATGCAGTTAGTATGCTGCTAACAAGAATCAACAGCCAATCTTGGCTCGTCATGAGTGTTGTTTGAAATCTATGTGAAACTAACTTCAGATTGCAATACATGCAAAAGGATAAGCTGATTGAGAGCACATCTAACCCTTTCTTTTTCCAAACTCCTGTGGTCGGTCATTCACAACCCTTTCGATGCCTAATCTGCGAAAGAAGTTCAAAACAGAGAACAGGAAAAGAATCAGTTCAAACTCAAGAATTGGAAAATAATCTAATTCACCATGATCACAATCTTCCATACAGAATCTTATTCCGTGCTTTACATAAAAAACTGCTCATTCCTCAATAGTCTCTCAATATTATTTACGAGAACAAGTAAGACAAAACAGCATCAAGAATGGAAAATAGAAATGAAGCTAAGTTCATATACCCCCTCGTTAAATTCAGAAGCCCCCGAGGCTTCTTATTATTTGCCTGCGATAAATGCAACTTAAAAAGAATCATTTAGTGAAACGTAAATCACTAAAAACTGCCTCTTTCATGGGGACTTTTGTTAACTTGAAACCATATATTCAAACTCCTAATGATTCAGAACAAATCTATCTATCTATCTATATAGAGTAAGAAACTAAATAACCTCAATTCGAGAAATAACAAGCCTAGTGGTTAATGAAGTAGTTTCAAAACGTTCAAATCCCAACAGAGACAACAATAGCACTCGCTGATTTCTTATAATATATCCTAACCATGATAGATAGAGTTACCCTGTACATGTTGCTCATGGGTGATAGGTATTTTGCAGAATTAGTTGAGGTGCGTGAAAGTTGGTCACTCCAAAAAAAACAAATTATTTTCACACAAAAATATTCATCTAGCGATTAGTAGCAAGGAGAACACCAAAACTAATCCAAAAGAAAGAGATTTTACAGATATCTTTTACATGCACGTCTTGTTCTATATTTGAAATAAACAGTATATAATATGAAAGAACTTGAGAAGAAAGTACGCTTACGATTATTTGTTACTCGATTGTTCTGATCAGCGCTTTTTTCCACCTTTGTTTTGTTTGGTCTTCTGTCACTTCAGTTGAAAACGGACAAACTAAACTTTCAACGTACATTCCCACGCCATGAAAGTCATTACAGTTAATGACATGTGGATATCTGAATACTTCATCTTTTAAATTGTATACCACAGAAGTTGATGCAAACACCGATAATATTTCAGCTTCATTTGACGTGAAAAAGGGCGGATACAAAACTTGATTAATTGGATATCTTATGGTATATTTCTTTATCCAAGACTCCGTAACCCCATAATCATTCATAACCCAAGCACCTAACTGAGTTCTCTTATAATCGCTAAAGACAGAAAGATCACTTCCCAACATTCCCACACACAACTCAGTCTCTCCTATTCCATAGGAGGGCTTCTCCATCTTTTCCCATTTCTCATTAGCTAAATAGAAAGAAATAATGTTCTTGCACTGACGAGTATTATCAATGAAATGGCGACCAACAACAAGCGTATCCCAATGGAACTTCCCATTCACAAAGAAACCTGAACCACTTAACCTAATATTTTCATTAGAGCTGATGAATGTCTCCTCATAACAATAATCAACACTAGTCCAAGAATCACTTTTTAGACTATATATTTTGGCCTCAACGCCATCTGAACCACCATAATTATAAAAAACACTGACTACCTTATAATCATCACAGAGCTCATCATATCCAAAACCGTAATGGCTAAAGTTGAACTTCCATCTAGGTCTAAAATCAGGCAAATTCTTGTGTATTCTAGTTGTTGGATTCCATAAAATGGAACATCCTGAATAATCGGCAAGGCAAATCAATCCATTGCAACAACCGACAATCCTGACAAGTGTATCATCATTTCCAAAGGGATGATACAAGTCAAAAGCCTCGGAAACAGAGTCATAAAATAAAGACCTTATAAGACATTCCTTGAAATTCCACTTAGTTCCATAGCGAACCAAGATAAGCATATGGTATGTGTCTTCCTTGTTATTAGCTAATAAATGGAGATGGTTCTTGATAAATTTAGGACTAGAGATTAACGAAAGCCACGATTTTGACACTGACCTGAATTTCAACAGGGATTTCACAGGAAGTCTCAGGAGGATTTCGGTGATGAGATCAGGTGGCAGAATGGGGATAATCAAGTTTGAATCTTTCACTGAATTTGATGAAAATTGAGCTTGTTTTCGGCGATTTGGGTGCCGATTAGAGGCTCCAGAATCCATTTTGGTTGCAGAAATTTCTGAGTTGTGTATGTAGACTGATATTAAGTAAGGGAGGTTTGGTATGAGGGATGTGTTTGGCTGAGGGTATATAAAAAAAATATCAAATTACATATATCTCAACAGTACTCCCTCCATTTCAAAAAAATGACCTACTTTTTTTAGTCTATTTAAAACAGAATGACCCCTTTCTTTTTTTTTTTGAAAAAATTTTGGTTTCAACTTTCCACGTGACATATTTAAGGCTTCTAAATTAAAGGCCGCAAACTTAGATGATTTTTTTCTCCAGGTGTTTGCCTATATACCAAAACCTCTCTTCTTAATATATTAGAGAGCTTGACATCGATGCTTCCACAACACCCCAAATGAGTGGTCTTTCACTTAATGTCACCAGCTTTGATGGTGAAACTGAGGAGTTCGATATTGATGGAGAGTGTGTGATGACGGAATATGTTGGTCAATTTGGTGTTATTGAAGGTGAAAATCCTACTCCTCCATATGTTAGAATGGAGTTCAAGACCTGAGCTATAGCTCAAGAGTCATCACCATTCCCAACTGACATTAATTATAGTTCAAGGGGTTAATATATTGAATAAAATTTCATAAAATCTAGAAATACAATTTAAGATACAAATATCATATCTTCTAAAAGTCCTTCAAGTGCTTCGTTAATGTAAATCTTTCATCTTATGTTTTTGCATTGCTCTGGATACCTCAAGCTAATTCACTTTGTATAGGGTTAAGGATAACTTTAAAATATATAGGCGTAACACATAAGCATGGCCTACAAAATATTAGAACTATTTCTGGTGCACTAAAGCTCCCGCTATGCGCAGGATCTGGAGAAGGGCCTGACACTTTCAATAGATTTTGTATATACCAGCTTTAATCTTGATCATAGAAATAAATTCAAACAAATCTCAACAAAAATCTAATATATGATTTAGGTAAACAAACCTTGTACTACAGCAAAACCAAACTATATGGAAACACAATTAACATCGGTAATTGCCTTGGAATAAACTCCTCACTCATCTTGTTGTCTCAGCTCTTCCTTTTTCGATCAGTTTTACTGTGTTGTTGCCTAGAAGAAATGTTTGCATTCCTTGTCGCTTTGCAAACAAGAGCATCTATCCAACATTTCGTTCTCCTCGCCATCCTCAAACATGTCTTCATCTTGCCGAGTATTTAGAGAGACAACACTTGTTCCACCAACTTGTATTTATTTATTAATAGTTAATAAGAGTTGAGAGACTTCAATATACCTGCCTTCGAACGATTATCTAGAAGTTATTTATCCAATTTTTTTATATATATATATATATAATAAGACACTCATTCTAGGAATAACATTAATGCGTGTACGAGGTGAGTGTCTTAGCGGAGTCTTTAAAATAGTGGTGTGTGCATAGTAGACATTGTAAACTCAAAAGTAAAGTGTGTGCAATGACTTCCATTCATAAGAATATTTTTTTGATAATATTCGTACCTCGATAGCTGTCCCTGTTACTTTGAACATGATGCTGTTGAATGGCCGAAGGTAATGACTACCCTGTACACGTTAATTTGCCATCAGAGTTCGGCAAGAATATGTTCCCAATTGACTATGTAAACAATATATTTCAGTTTCTAGTAAATGTAAGAATGCCAAATTGATTACTGGCCAAGTACAATAGAGAATTAATTAATAGTGGCAGACTTCTTGAACTGACAAAAGCTACCATTTGGCAACTCAAATGTAACAGTAAAGAAAACAAGTCGAGGAATCAGGTCACAAGGTGGGTTCCATCTTTATTATTGGATGCCATCTTCATTGGAAGGTTTCAAAGTAAAAAATCATAAGTTGCTCGGTAGGGAGTGATGTTGATTGTTGGCGTCTATTCAGTGTTTGAGAGTGGGATGTGGCAACTCTTTGGAAGGAGTTTGCAGCGCGAGGGTTGGGAAAGAAACAACGATAAAATTTTAACTAAAGGGGGTGTTTTTTTAGTTGAGAGCATTTTGGTAACATTTCAATTTTAGGGCTTATGCTTTTAAGGTAGTATAGATATAGATAGTTAGATTATGATATTTTACGGCATGATCAATAAATGTTTTACAGACATGCTGGTAAGATGTGTATATAATAAATTTTCATTACACATATATGAGCAAATTTGAAAGGATATTCTTCATTTTCCATGCAGAGAAAGTTGAATTCTTGGAACGAACACATGCTTGATTTGAAGGATCTAAGTAGTGAAAACACGTTAGACACTCAACACTAACAAGAACTAGGTTCTTGTTTTTCAGGCCATTGTCAGTGCTAAACAAAATCAACATCAGGATTTATAGTGGAAAAATTTCTTGTTCAAAGAAAAAATAATCACTACCTATAACGTGCAAGATTTCAGCGAACTTCACTAACTTCAATGAGCAATGTTCAGATTACAACTCATTAATTGCTCAACTACTTCTCACAACACATGCACACTACTAATTCACTCCACTCTTCAAGAATCCAAATCTACCTCTTGTTGCAACTCCCTCTTAATCACTTATTCACACTCAATAATTTTTCCTAAACAATGATTATTAGGAGAACAAGCAAATCAAATCCCAAGAAAGAAATTTGATTCTAGGATCTTCTTCCTTCGATGGTGCTGCACCATAGTTGCTCCTTGCCTTTGATGAATGATGCAAAAATAATGCTCTTCTAGAGTTTGGTTTATTCTTGTATAGTTCGCCCTAGAAGAGTCCTACTAGAAAAGCTATTTGTTTGGTCAAAATCCTTAATTTCTGTTAGGATAGTGGAGCCTGATAATATATTTAGCAGTTGTCACGGTATACTTGTATTCTAGGTGCTACTGTTTATTCTCCGTGTATCCTTGTATTCTGTGTAATTGTAAATATTAGGATATCATTTATATATATACCCTGTTGCCGTGGAGGTTACCCAATTAATTTTGGGGTTTACCATGAAAAAATACTCTCTCTCTCTCTAAAATTATTCTCTCTGCCTTCTCTCTAGCTTCTCTCTAAAGAAGAACTCTTGTTCTTCAATCTTCATCTTCTTCTTGTTGCTACAGATTACAGATTTATATTCCCCCAACAATTTCCTTATTTAGGAGTCTATTGACTTAATGAGGTTTTCTTCTTTTTTTCCATGTTCTGCAGTTGTCACCTATTGTCTAAAGAACCTGGTTCATGTGTCGCGTGTACTGTCGCTTCCTACTGAGAGCTTTTGTATAACCATTCTTCATCATCTGATACATGCTTGTGAATTGGTTCACTTTATCATCATCAAAACACAAGTAGCTTGATTGACACATTTTCTTTCAGAATTAACCTTTTAATGGAAGATAAATATATGTAACTTTTTGCTCATATTTGCTAAAACATCACTCTATGCATGCATAATTACATGTAAATATTAAGTAACTAATTGAATATAATGTAACTGGCCTAATGAATTTGATTATGTATCTGTGTAGTGGAAGATCATTTAATGTTAAACAGTTGCAGTATTCAAGTATTCTTCTTGATACCAATCAAGACTCATACAAATACTTTGCGATCGTTGTGAAATTTCTCTATCGTTTACCTTTTTGCCAAGATATTTGATTTTTAAGGTTAAAATTTTGTTAGCATAGCAAATTAAATACATACTGATTAGTATCTTATTTGTAATATAATTTGGGTGGTCGTTGTATTATATTGTACTATATTGTTTAATAATTATAGATAAAATAAAAATATTTTAAAAAAATAAGGTAACAATGTGATCACATCAAATCGATCATTACACAAATTGGACTTTTTGTCTTTATCTAGTGGTGGACTTAATGATACAATAGCAATCAAAACGAATATTGGTTTTAACAAATAATACAACACAACAAATAATACTATAAATAAGTTGTAAGTCACACTCATATAGTGGTAATGTTTTGCAAATCTACCTACTTTGAAAATTTTAAATTATAACTAAATCGCATTCACCAAATACATTTTATACGCATTTGTCTAATGCCATTTTAATTTCATTTAAAAAACAAGTTCTTGCAATGAGAAAAAATGATTTGTTTCTTTTTTTCATTTTGATGGAAACTATTTTTTGAGAAGAGTTACTCAATTTTTTTATTATTATTCAAATAAAAATGACATTATTTCCAACTTGTGAGGAAAAAAATAAAAACCAAGAATTTACCATATACTATTGTATACGCATTTTTAAGGTATGTACCATTTGATTTCTAAGTAGCACGTCTTATTTAAAAATTTTCATCCAATTGAGCAAATCTAACATATATTTTCATCGATCACTGTGACAGAGACCATTGAGTTCACTATCAATTCATAGTAGATTAAATATAAAAATAATATGACAAATGCAGTGAGGCTGCTGTTAACAAGAATCAACAACCAATCTTTGAGAGAAGTTCAAAGCATAGAACAGAAAAGAAAAAAAAAGTTCAAACTCGAGAGCTGAAAAGTATGCATCATCATCACAATCCTCTAAATAGGTAACAAAAGCCCACGCGCACTTGTATTAGACACCTGCATCAGAGTCCAAGCAACTTAGGTTTAAAGATATCCTTGACATGGATGTCTTGTTCTATATTTAAAATAACAAACAAAATTTGAAATAACTTGAGAAGAAAATACACTTATAAATTATTTGTTACTCGATTGTCTTGATCTGAGCTTTTTCGGCTGGCCTTCCTTTGAAAAAGGACAAACTAGGCTTTCCACGTAGATTCCCGCTCCATAAAAGTTATATAATAACAGGTGGATATCTGAATGCATCATCTTTTGAATTGTATATTATGGAAGTTGATCCAAACCATACCAATATTTCACCTTTATTTGACATGAAAAAAGATTGATGTAAGCCTAAACCAATTGGATACGTGATGGTAAACTTTTTTACCACAGACTCTTTAACCCCATACTCATTCATAACCCAAGCAGATCAATGAGTTCCCTTATAATCACTAAACACACAAAGATCACTTCCCAATATTCCCACATACAAATTAGTCATTCAAAACTTAGCTTAAATTATTCCTCTACTTTACAATCACATGAACTTTCAAATATGGCATACATAAGAGTTCACTATATTCTTTCATGTTAAAATTTGTTGTTCAAAACAGTAGTTAAATAATATTGCTATTTAATAATAATATGCATTTTTGACGGGGCATCCACGTGCAGTGCACACGATAAAACTAATATATATATGTTAAGAAACTAAAGAAGTTTATTAAGTTTGATAATATATCATAATTAGTTCCTGAATAGTCGCAATTATCTATTAATGTTGGGGAAATCTCCAATAAGTATACCAAAGGATAGACAAACCTAGCCACATATAGTTCCCTATAACACGGGAATTACGATTATGGAAAGCTAACAGAAGTCTCAAGCTCAAATTCTAATAAAGAGATAAAAAATGCTAGGTGATTTCTTGTAATCTATCCTAGCCTTGATAGAACAAAGTTACTCTATACATATTGCTGATGGGAGGTAACAAATATTTTACGGAATTAGCCGAGGTGTGTGAAAGTTAATCCAGACGCCACGCGCATTCCGAAAAACAAACAAACTATATGCACTAGAAAATATACCTCTAACGATTAGCTGCAAGGGGAACGCCAAAACTAGTCTAGAAGAAAAATAGTTTAAAGATATCCTTCACATGCACGTCTTGTTCTATATTTGAAATAACAAACACAATTGGAAAGAATTTCTTACAAATTATTTGTTACTTGATTATTTTGATTTGAGCTTTTCCCGACTTTCTTTTGTTGCTTTATCTGTCACTTCAGTTGAACAAGGACAAACTAGATTTTCCATGCCATAAAAGTAATTATAGTTAATAACTTGTGGATATCTGAATGCGTTATCTTTTGAATTGTAAATTGTGGAAGTTGATTGAAACAACACCAATATTTCACCTCTATTTGACATGAAAAAAGGTGGATCTATACGTTGACCAATTGGATATCTGATGGTAAACTTCTTTATCCGAGACTCTTTCACCCCGTACTATTTTTTTTATTAGAGCTTGAAAAATGTACTATCTCCTCATCACAATAATCAACAGTAATCCAAGAATCACTTTTTAGACTATACATTATGAAAAAATTTTAAATCATGCATTTACCCATATACTATTGTATACGCATTTTTCAAGGTATGTACTATTTGATTTCTAATTAGTATGATTTATTACAAAAAAAAATTTACCCAATTGAGCACGACTAACATATTTTTTCATCGTACAAGGATCACTGTGATAGACACCAATGAGTTCACTGCCAATTCATAGTAGATTATACTTAAAAACGATATGACAAATGCAGTATCAACAGCCAATCTCGGCTTGTCTCGAATATTGTTTGAAATTTATGTAAAACTAAATTCAGAATTGTAATACATGCTAAAGATAAGCTGATTGAGAACAAATCTAACTCTTTTTTCTCCAAACTCTTGTGATCGGGTCATTCACAACCTTTTCGATGCCTAATCTGCGAAAGAAGTTAGTGAAGAAGAATCCACCCGCAACCGTATTGAGCACCTGCACCTGTATTGAGTATCTTGTTTTATATTTGAAATAACAAATAAAATTTGAAATAACTTGAGAAGAAAATACACTTACAAATTATTTGTTACTCGATTGTCTTGATCTGAGATTTCTTGGCTGACCTTCCTTTGAAAAAGGACAGACTAGGCTTTCCACATAGATTCCCAATCCATGATAGTTATTGCTATTAATAACATGTGGATATCTGAATGCGTCATCTTTTGAATTGTATATAGAAGCTGATCCCAACCACCCTAGTATTTCACCTTTATTTGACATGAAAAAAGGTGGATCTAAATCATGATCAATCAGATATCTGATGGTAAACTTCTTTACCCAAGACTCTTTAACCCCATACTCATTCATCACCCAAGCAGATAAATGAGTTCTCTCATAATCACTAAATACACAAAGGTCACTTCCCAACATTTCCACACACAAATCAGACTCTCCTACGCCATAGGTAGGCTTCTCTATCATTTCCCATTTCTCATTTGCTAAATCAAAAGAAATAATATTCCTACCCCTACGCGCACCATAAGTAAGAGTATCAAAGTGAAGATTCCCATTTGCATACAAAGTTTTCTGTGAATGATCTAACATCACTTTTGGATTAGAGCCTGAAGTATTCAATTGTAATACATCCCCAGAATAAACAACACAACTCCAAGAATTAGTCTTTAGACTATATACTTTGACGCCAATAACATTTGTATCATCATCATTAATAAAAATACCCACTACCTTATAATCGTTATGGAGCTCATCATATCCAAATCCATATGTGGGATATCTGTTCTTCATCCATCTAGTTCTAAAATCCGGCAATATCTTATGCATTCTAGTTGTTGGATTCCATAAAATCAAACTTTTCCGATAATCAGAAAGGAAAATCAATCCATTGCAACTACCCACAAAGCTTGTATATTTACTGACATTTTTAAAGAAATAATCCAAGTCTAAAGGCTCAATAACAGAGTCATAAAATAAAGACCTAATAAGACATTCTTTGAAGTTCCACTTAGTTCCATTGTGACCTTCAATAAATATATGGTGTGTATCTTCCTTTTTATTTGCTGATAAACGGAGGTGGTTCACGATAAATTCAGGACTAGAGATTAAACCAAGCCAAGATTTTGACACAGACCTGAATTTTAACAGGGATTTCACTGGAAGCCTCAAGAGGATTTCAGTGATGAGTTCTGCTGGCAGAATGGGGATGATCAAGTTTGAATCTTTCATCAAATTCGATGGAAATCGAGCTTGTTTTCTGCGCTTTGGATGTCGATTGGAGGCTTCAGAGTCCATGTTTTTTTTTTTGTAGAAATTTCAAGTTGTGCATATACTAATATTAAGTAAGAATGGTTTGGTTTGACTGATAAAAAATAGAGATAAGATGCATTTGATATAAATAATCTATTCTATTATTTGACTTAACCATTTTAAGAAAATAATGGTAAATGTTATACATGAGCAAATATGGTAAGTAATTACTCCCTTTGTCTCATTTTATGTGAGACCGTTTGACTTGATAGGGTATTTAAGAAAAAAAGGAAAATTTTTAAAACGTGTGGTCTAAAGTCATTCTTAGATATTTATATGACTGAGAATCATTTTATTAAGGATAAAAAAGAAATTTTAAAGATAAATTATTTCTTGTCTTTTTTTAAATTCAAATTTTGCATTCCATTATTAACAAAACGTTACAAATGGAATCGGGTCGCCCCAATCCATTGTCCAATAAGCAAAACAAAAACAAATGGCTTGGCCGAAATCAGACCAAGCCCAAATACATATACTATGTAAAAACAAGTCAAAGATGTAGAGTTTCTAGGTTTCCTATTTTCTCCCCTTCTTTCCATCTCAGTTCTTTCCTTCTCTCTCCCCGATGTTTACCCCTAGGTGAACTTCACCTTCTTCCATCTGCTTCTTTGAGTCTGTAACATCAAGATGCTTTGTTTTGGGAATATACTTTGATATATGGGCTTTATAATTTATCACTGTTGATGATTCTTCTAGCTTCGATATCCAGACTTCCAAAGTCTATGAATGTGGCATTTCCTTTATCAATTGCTCTGTTTGCTAGAAAATCAGCTAATTGATTCCTCTTCCTTAGTATATGCTGAAAATTATGAATTCTAATTTGCATACACTTTTTGATTTCCTGTACAATGCTTGCAGTCATCCATGGTATACTCCATGCACCAGTCAATATTTTCCACAGTGCTAGAGAGTCTGTTTGAATAAAGACCTTTCCAATTAGAGTAAGGTGACATTCTTTTTAAGACAGATCAAAAAAGAAATGGTGCTACGTAAAATGGGATGGGAGAGTAATATTTTTAGATTTATTCTGTTCATTATACCTTGACATATTGATTTTGTCATGTTGATATCATATCGTCTTACACTTATATATATCGGATATATATTTCTCTCATTTGTTGTGTTATAACTCCTAATCAACATATCGTTTAATTAATCTACATATTTATTTCGACTTGAGAAGATTGCCCTTTCCATTATGAACTTTACTGAATTGATATTTTGGTATAGTGATGGAAATATTTGCTTTCTCAATGGTTAAAAATTTGGCTTTCTTCAATTTAATGCGTTCTGAATTACTTCACAAATATTATTATTGTGGAGGAAAATTTTTGGTTTGATAACCAATAGGGAATATATTTGAAATTCATCCCAAACTTTCCTGTCAAAACTTAAGTTGTACGGATTCTTCACTTTCAATGCTGCACCTGTATCGAATTCTCAAAAAATACACTATTTTTGGAGAATTTAACATGCACCCGGAGACACTTTTGAAGATTCCGACCACCTTAGCTCAAAACAATAAGTTAAAGCAATGAAACTCAGGCCAGCTAATGCCGAGCAATATTTGAGGATCAAAACTGCTTGTACCGCGTGTTTGGCCAAGCTTGTAGGGAGATAAAAGTGCTTATTTCTTTAGAAAAAATTTATAGCTAATTAATTTTCGAGGATTACCATCAACATAAGTAGCACATGGAATGTAACTTCCTGTTCACAAAATATACATACAACTTCTTGAGCAGATCAACGTCAAGAGATAGGAATAGCTGTTGCACTTCCTTTTCCTACGTGTGCGTTGGCTTCTTTCATTCCATATACTGTATCACTGCACGTTTTCTTCTTCTTCTTCTGCAGGTGGTGTTCCTTCTTAATTAATTTTGCAATGGTTAGTCTGTTCAATTCCCTTCCTGCACCGTAACAGTCCTATTAAGTATTGTTTCATCATCAGCTTGCCGTTTTACTTTTGTTTTGTACACATGAAGATTGCTCCCATATAATCTCCCTAGAGATGATCTCCCTTTACTAGAAACTGAGTGCCCAGTTCCACTAGACCAGCAGCCTGCTAACTAATTCAAAGCCCTTTCTGATTCTTTCCCTTCTTCATGGGCTTCTGGTGACTTGGTTGAGTACTGCTCCCGTCTATTTGCTACTGGAAATCACTTTCTTTTTTGGGTTTGCTTTGTGACATGATGATGGTCAAGGACAAAATACTACAAATGGGTGTTGTGATGTACTAGAAATTAGGAATTGTAGTGATAGTTTAGGGAATAAAATCAAACTTTCCGATAATTAGAAAGGACAATCCATTGCAACTACCCACAAATCTGATATATTTACTGACATTTTTAAAGAAATAATCCAAGTCAAAAGGCTCAATAACAGTCATAAAATAAAGACCTAATAAGATATTCTTTGAAGTTCCACTGTGACCTTCAATAAATATATGGTGTGTATCTTCCTTTTTATTTGTTGATAAACGGAGATGGTTCTTGATAAATTTAGGACTAAAGATTAAATCAAAGCCTGATTTTGACACAGACCTGAATTTCAATAGAGATTTCACTGGAAGCCTCAATAGGATTTCAGTGATGAGTTCTGCCGACAAAATGGGGATGGTCAAGTTTGAATTTTTCATTGAATTTGATGGAAATCGGGCTTGTTTTTTGTGCTTTGGATGTCGATTGGAGGCTTCAGAGTCCTCTTTTTTTTTTGGTAGAAATTTCAAGTTGTGCATATACTAATATTAAGTAAGAATGGTTTGGTTTGACTGATAAAATTGAGATAAGATGCATTTGATCTCTAAATAATCTATTCTATTATTTGACTAAACCATCTTAAGAAAATAATAGTATATATTAGACATGAACAAATATGGTAAGTAATTCATATTTTCAATTTTTTTGTGTTGCTCATTGTACCTTGACATATTGATGTTGTCATGCTAATCTCGGATACATATTTCTCTCATTTGTTGTTTATAACTCATAATCAACATATTATTTAATTTATGTACATATTTATTTCGACTTGCTAAGATCGCCCTTTCCATTGTAAACTTTGCTGAATTGGCAATTTGGTATAGTAACAACAACAATATACTAGTGTGATCCCATAATTGGAATCTTGGAAGAGTGAAATGTACGCAAACCTTACCACTGTCTCATAGAGATACAGAGGTTGTTTCCGGGAAATCCTCAGGCAATTTGGTACAGTGATGGAAAAAAATCTACTACAGTTAACTTCTTTTCAGTATGAGTCAACAAGTTTCTACAAGGCAATGAGGTTAGTAAAATTAATTATAAAACAGTGTGACCCATGCAATTAAGCTGCTGCTAATAAGAATCAACAGCCAACCTCGGCTTGTCGCGAATGTTGTTTGGAATATATGTGAAACTAACTTTAGAATTGCAATACATGCAAAAGATAAGCTGATCGCGAACACAACCAACTCTTTCTTTTCCAAACTCTTTTGGTCATTCACAACCTTTTCGACGTCTAATCTGCAAAAGAAGGTCAAAGCAGAGAACAATATATCATGATCACAATCTTCCAAATATGAAACAAATTTATCAACTAGGAAGTTTTATCATCCATTTTGATTTTTACAGTTTTATCAACTAACACAATGACCATACTCGTTCCATCGCTAGTTAGGAAGAATCAAACAAGAAAGAAATTCTCTTTCTGATGAACAATATTTTAGCTTCTTGCTCAGATTCTTATTCTGTGTCATAAACAAAAAAAACTGGTTATTCCTCAATAGTTTTTCAAAATAGTTTCCCAGCACATGTAAGAGAAAAATAGCGCCAAGAATGCCGATGAAATGAAGCTAAGTACATATCTCCCCTCGCTAAATTCAGAAGTACCCCCAGGCTCCTTATACTAATTAGCAAGGTAATGCATTGTCTGTGATATAATCAACTTAAACAGAATCATTTAGTGAAAGTAATTGAGCATCGTATTTCCTCACGGTATCCATAGTGTTTTTTGGGTGTAGTAAAAGTTTAGCAGTAGATACAACTAGCATCAAAAAAAAGCTCCTATAATTGATATTAATCTGGTGCATATCGACACACTTTCTAATGGACTAAAGCTCTGTCTCATTGCTAGCAGAGATAAGCGAAGAGATATTAAAATATCACTTGGCCTATTGAAATGCACATTTTTTGGAGGTCTCACAACTCTCTCTCGCATATAAAACAAAAGTACTGGATCGTCCTACATGAATTGCTTTGAAACAATAAAAGTCAAATACACCAATAGAACAACCTTTTTCTCCAAATGCATAATGTTGTCAGGCATGAAAACACAAATTCTCTGTCTGTTTTTTTTAGAAAAATATTAAAATTCTCTTCAAAGATTAATTCTTTCCTGTCCATCGCCACATTTTTACTGGAACAGGAAATATAATTATGCTCAGAAAGCTTCAATCAGCTTTGCATATTAAAATAAAACAAAAAGCTCCAGTTTTTCTTTTTTGAGGTGTTAGAGAAACATAAGATAAAATCTAAAATGGAAACATCAAACTCCTACTGACTTCCTAAAACTTTGAAATTCCTATAGTTTGAGGGTTTCAAGTTCTTTTAAAACTTCAATATTCAAGTTGAGATACAGTCAAACTGAAGCTACCGGGAACACAAACCTTAAAGAAGGAATCAAGATAAACAGACGCAACTCACTCATATATTAACACAAAATCAATTTATAGTACAAGGATACAAGTTAGTTAAGGGGGTTGCATGAGATCGACTACCTTAGCATGCGATTTGCGTTGACCAATAAATCTAACTGAGCTGAGACAGAAGCTTTCCAAGATTGAAGATCACTATTTTCTTTCTCCTGCAAGGAAAAAGAATTTGCTTTTTAGGATTGAATTCAAGCTTTCCAAGATTGAATTTGCTTTTTAGGATTGAAATGTGTGCATTAGTCTACTAATTAGCAACAAAAAAGGAAAGAGTTAGGCACACCATATTATCTTTCCATTTCAGAAGATCCTTGGTCTCCAATTTTCTTTTCTCTAGGAGATCTGAAACTCGAGAAATTTCATTATCTAGCTCAGGCAGAATGTCACCTTCCCTCTTGCTCAGCTCTTTAATGTATTTCTCAAGGACAGATAAGTTCAACTCAAGTGCTCTCACTTTCTGCAGCAGTATTTTTAGGACTGCATCGCCGTGAGTTCTGCCATTTGACTGCTGCCTATGCTTTTTTATAAACTCGTAGCCATTGGCTATGGTTTGATTTTTCCTTGTTGCATCTAAATTAAGACCTTGCCCTTCATCAAAATTTTCTACCCCCTTGTTTCCAGACTCAACCACATTTTGAACAACACGCTTTCTTTCATGGTAATCAGAACCTGAATCTGGTATAATAGACAGCAAAGCAGTTTTGTTAAGATTTTCCATTTTATCAGGAGAAGATTCAGGGGAATTGACAATAAGATCCTCAAGCATCTGCTCTATTTCATCAATACCATATACCTCGATAAAACTGATAGTACAATAAAATTCAGAACCATAATGCGTGAGTAAATTTAGCTTCAAGTATCTCAGCCATTTTGGTTCAGGTAGCTTAAAACACTGAGCATGCTTGACATTTTCAGCAACAAAAGTTCCCAGTGGATTCCATGCCTCAGTTGGATATACCAAACTCCCGGATAACTCAAATTCTTTTAGCATAGATGAATAATGCTCGAAATTTGCAATTTTGACTGCATCAACTAGAGTTTCATCTGCAAGCTCAATAACAAAGAATTTCCCTACCACAGAACAAGGGTTCCTGAGATACTTGTCATGATCCCTGTTCAATATGTTGTTTGCTCCCTTCGCTTCTTTATTATGAGCCACCACTTTAGCGCCCTTGGCTGACGAGGCATAATTGTAAGATGTACCATCAGGCTCAAGCCTGTGGGTGATATTTACTAACTGACTTGCTGTGCTCCCTCTCTTTTCTTGTTTTGTAATGCTTCTGAATTCATCCAAATTTGGATAGGTCAAGTGAGTTCTTCCATTTAGTAGCTTATCTTCATTACGACGGATATGCACTACTTGTGGCTGCATTTGGCATACTAACATATTGTAACCTAAAATAGTGGAAACTGCATCCTCCAATGCACTTGTTTTCTGAAGTGAATGCTCAGGGGTTGCATTGTAACCTGTAGGACTACAAGAATCATTAATCTTAACTGATATGTTGACTTCCAATAGTATTTCAGTTTTGCTGCTCTTTCCTCCACTTTCTAGTAGCGGTTGAGTGGAGCTGTTGAACTCTATATCATTAACACTATGATTGGTCACAGTCTCAGCATACGCAAGAGAAATCCCTGCACAAAATTCCAAAATTGAGATGATACATCATTCAGAGAACTAATATATGGGCTAATATCCTATTTGCTATGCGTAGATACATTATGCTCCACATGCAAAACTAGCCTCAAGAGCGCTAAATATAAATTAGATACTTCAAGTTTTCCAACTACAGAAATTGACATTTGGGTGAGATAAAGGACCAACAAACGTGAAAAGCAAAATAGTTCTGAACAAACAATGCCATAATCAGAAGGAAGAATAAGAACAGTAGAAGCTACAATAAACTTCACAGGAAAATCAGGCCTAATAAGAAAAAGGCTTACTCATGCGACTATTTATGCCAAACCAATAAATACATCTCATGTCTCATCTTTCTCTCTTGCAATTTATGAGGTATTGCTTATAAATCTATGAAAACAAAAACTTTTAATACTTATTCACTGTAATTTTCTTGAAGATGACTCAAAATAAACAAATGAAAACTGAAAACAAATGTAAGTCATCCCAGTTGTAACTCGTAACTAAGTTCCTCCTTGAACTAAATTAGCTAAATTTTTTTTTTTTGATTTGCACCGGGTGTCCGAGTCTCTTAGAGCCCTGACTAATCCCGGGGGTGCACAGGCCCTCGGCAAGGAGTTTTCCGCAAGTGCACCATGGTTAATTCAGGTTTTACCCAGTCTGATGGCCCTCAGAAATTGTTTACACCCAGTGGGTTTCGATCTTAAGACCTTGAAAGGGAGCAAACCCCAAGGCTCAAGTCTATTACCACCAGGCCAACCCCGGAGGGTTAAAATTAGCTAAATTTGTAAACACCATAAATCCAAGTAAGTCGTTTTAAACATTTAATGACAAAATATTCATTTAAGAGGACAGTCACCAAGAAAGCAACAAAGGATCCTTTTCTTTTTTACTAAACTCTGCCTGGAGCTAAATTTATAAACAACATATGTCCCAAGTCTGTCTTTTTAAACAATTACACTAGATGTTCGTTTAAGAGGACAGTGACCAAGAAAGTAACAAAGGATCTTTTTTTCTACAAAGCTCTTCCTGGAGCTAAAGTAGTTGAATTTGTAAACAACATACACCCCCGTAAGTCTTTCCAAGCATTTAATAGAACTGCATCACACTAAATGTTCATCTAAGAGGACAGTCACCAAGAAAGCGACAACAGGTATTTTTTCACTAACCTCCTCCTGGAGCTAAACCAACTAAATTTGTAAACACCATGTGCCCAAGTACAACAACAACATACCGAGCGTAATCCCACAAATGGAGTCTGAGGTACAGTATATGCAAACCTTACCCCTATCTTAGAAGGTAGAAAGCCTGTTTCCGATAGATACTCAGCTCAAGCAAGTCTTTGTAGACAACAGTCACCAAGAAAGCAACAAAGGATCTTTTTCCTACTAAGCTCTTCCAAGAACTAAATTAGCTAAATTTGTTAACACCATATGCCCAAGTTAATCTTTTTCAGCATTTAATACAACTAAATCACACTAAAATGTTCATTTAAGAAGATAATCACCAAGAAAGTAACAAAGGGTCATCAGCATTCACATAAAAACTTAATCTTTTTCTTGGGTATTTAGTTTTTCAAATTACAATGAAAGAAAACCCAAATTGGTAGAAGAAATGTTACCTCCATATCCATAAACAAAGAGAGAATAGAAAATGAGAATGATACAGAAAATAGAAAAGAAGAGCCGCAAAGACAGCTGAGGTTTGGAGACTACATCGTTGTATACTACATTACGAGGTTTCTTCATCTCTTCTCAATACTAAATTTCATGATTGGGTGTCCAATTGCATAGAGTACTAAATTTTTATTGAGTTTCGATCAGAGGAAAGAGGAAGAAGATGAAGAAAAAGGGAATCTTGTTTTTGTGGTTTTTTCGTGGAGAACAAACGTATTGAGTTCCCCCACTCGCGGAAGCCTTTTTCTTTTCTTATCAGATTGAAATTTAGTCTAATCCAAAAGAAATGTTACAGATACGTCAATATTTAATTTGATCTCGATTAATATTTATAAAATTTATTTTTACTAACTAAAAAATGAATACTTTTTTATTCAATATTAATATAATACTCGAATAGATGAAACAAAATTATAATACATTATAAATATTAATAGTGTCTAAATCAATTTACGCACCTCTTTCGACTTTCGTCAAATTAAAATATCAAACGTAGATTGTGTGTTCCAAAGATTAATGGTATTCAAAAAAGGATCTTATCATTTTGTAAAATTGATTTCAATAAATTTTATAAAAAAAAATTCATCATCCTATAAAGATACTTTCATTATATTGAATGGAGATATTTTTCAATCTTTAGTGGGTGTTAATCTATGATCTCTGACATTGCTTGGGGCTCGAATTCATTTTTCTGGAAAAATTATACCAACTCATCCGTATAAATATAAATATATATATATATATATATATATATATATGTATATATTTAACATTCACAATTACTTCATTTATGATATCTTAAACTACAAATTTCATGAATATTACTTCGATAGTGTCTAAACCAAATTATGCACCTATTTCCATTGAATACATAGTATCTTCTGCCAAGACAAATATCGAGTAACTATGTCCATCAGGATTTCGAGCAAATGAGAAGCAATACTCATAGAGTGAGGCCAGTATTTCAACAACTTTTCTAATTTATTTTGTTGAAGATTTTGCCTCTTCAACAATAATATTACCTACAGAAAAAGCAATTGGATACAAGAACCACAGAAGAAAAAATCAACAATTTTAACAAAATTCCTATTGATATGGATACATACAGCAAACAAAACTGCATTTTTAAGCATTTCACTATTTTTCAAGCTATAATATTTCTTGATCAGAGAGCACGTCAAAACTGGCTTCGAATAGTGTAGAAAGCTCCTCCTCATACTGGATCAAACGATTCTATTTTCTCATGAACTAGACAGACTGTACTCGATGTTATTATGCTGTTCTTGCTTCTCGTCAAGAAATGGAAGACTCGCGGGATCTTTCTCCTCCAGCAGAAGACTTGTGGGTGTATTTGGTGGATAGTGGCTCAGGATTAAGTCGATCTCATCTCCACTGATCTCTCTCCGATTCAGAAGAACCTAAGATAAACATGAACAGGAATCAATGATCTCCATACCTGGTTTAACTATACTTGGACCTAAGTAACGTTTAATCTACGCACAGTTGGTGGAGCCATTTTCTCGAAAGAAGCATTTAGACATGAAGTTTACTAACAGATTCAATGTGTTGAGAACTACCTTCACTGTTTTGAGCAAGGCAGTATCATGCTGCCTTAGCAAAGCAACTGTTTTCCGGTACATGTCACATATGAGCTCTTCTGTCTTCTTGGCAACTTCATCATCCAAATTAAAGTTGATCGGTGGCTCGACTAAGTCATAATCATCATATAGCGATCCTCCAAAGTCAAGTCGTGGACCCACAAACCTCACTTTCTTTACCCAAGGGGGAGGTTCTCCGTGTATGGTCATTGGGTTTTTCATATTCCATCTGTTCAAGGACAAAAGTCACAGCTCCGGTAGATACTGCAATGCCAACTAAATTATAACACTGATGAGTACGTACATTGTGATTATCTTCCGAGCAAGCCAGGATGCATCAGCAAGGTAGTTTACGGATGCTCTTGAAGTATCATGTCCATAAATGACTTCTTCAGCAGCCCTCCCTCCAAGAAATACCTTGTTCAAAGATGTACATAATGCAACGATCAGCTATGTATGTAGGAAGAAGAAGTGCAAGCAGAAACCAGAATATGACTTCAAAAATTGGCACCTGAAGACGATGAAGCAACCGTGGTAGCCGCTCAAACATGTATGACTCATCATCAAGACGGTGGAACACAACTTGAGACAGGGTCTGCATGCCACTTTTAAATTTCAGCAATCACGGGAAATAACTTGCATGTTCACATAAATTCTCCAGTAAAACCATATACAAGACACAATCAATACATGTTCAATTTTATTAATGTAATGGAGCTTGAGCCTAGCGCAACTTCAAGAGGTGAGCACCATCAAAGACCATACAATCAGCGTTGTCAAGGGTGCAGTTAAGCCCTGAACCGACACTCAAAACATGTTGAGCACTTCGCCTAGCTTAATGTGCGCTTCAGTATCATAATCAAGGTTCTATGGCATACTTTTTCTTGCCAATCAGCTTCTTCTGAAAAGGCGACACTAAACAATTGATATTTCACTTTATCGTATTTTTTAAAAAATCTTGCTCATATATTTGTCATTCATATTTGTAATTTTTTCCCTTTCCACCCTTCTCCATTAAAGCCCACACTTTATTTTCACTTAAAGCCCCAGCCGACCTTAGAACTTTTTTTGCACTTTTTGTTTTTGGTCACACTGCATACAAGGAGGCTTAGATCATATAAAGAGATTGCTATGAACATTTAAATCGATGTGTAATCTAACACCCTCCAACACGCTCAAACTAGAAATTTGGAGATTGAAATAAAACATGGATAGCCCAACACTAAAAGAAGTGAATGAAAAATGACTTGAATTTGCAAATAAAATGTAAAATATGTAAGGCAGACACCTAAATTTGTCTTTGAGAGAAATTTTACCATTACACCACAGTCAGTATTGCTAATTGGAAAGTTGACCAAAGAAAGGAGGGAAAACAACTGATCAACCGAAGGGAAATGAATCATTTTTCAAATTTTCATTTTCTTTTAAGGCTTCATTGACCCAGGAACAACTTCAAAAACAGTCAATAGTTAGTTTTATACTGTTTTATCTTTACCACACATATTACAATTCGAATTAATATAGTTCTAAGCTTCTTTTTTTTTTCCATTTAGCTTTATTGTTTGTTTGGTTTGCAAATGATCATCCAAGAGGCAAAGACCTGATAAGAAGATTAACAGCCATATCTAATGGATACAGGATTCTAATAAAATTGTAGCCCAGGAATGTAGGACCTGATATAGAATGCTGGCAAGGACTCAACATTTATCGGTGAACTACTAATGAGAAGTTTTTATAACCAAGAAAATATTATGGCATGTTTAAGGCAATTTTTATCAAAGGCTCATTTTAGGTTCTTAAGCCTTGCAGCACAAAAAAGCTCAAGGGAGGCACTTCATGTCGCTAAAGCTGCTTCAGTATAGTCAAGGAACTGAGGCATGAGGCTCATAGCCCATGAGTTCTATCTTAAAACAAGCACTATTAAATGATAAATATAATTGACAAAGAGATGTATTAATTGTTAAGAAAAACATTAGGAATTAATTTGTTACTTTTTCTTGCATATATTTTTTCCTTCATTGTGCCTATTTTCACTTACCCACAATTTAACTGCACTTTGTGCTTAAATACCTGTAGACCTGAGAGCTTTTTAAAAATTTTTGCCTTTGAAAACACTGATTTAAGGCCACAAGTTTCAAAAGTGTATAGTCAAATAAATGTCATGACATGATTTAGACCACTAGTTTCAACAATCTTTATTTATCTTTTAAACTCTACATAATTTGGAATGGAGGGGATAATAAATAAGACCGAAAAAGAGTGAGGTGAAAAAAGATGATGTTCAAAGATAAAGCTACTAGAGAGCAAATCAAACCTGGCCACGCGGATTGATAGATATTCGGTCACAACACTCAACTTCTGCATTCTCATATTGCCTCAAAAGATGAGAAGTCAATGCAGTCCCCACCTCAGTAATCGCTCGACGACATTGCCCCTGATGACCCAACTCAATTCCGACCCGTCTAGGTCCTACTGTAAGTCGGTCAACTGCATCATCCATATCTGATTGAAGAATTGAGTTATGCCCTCTCCTGACTGCTACTAGAGCAGCCTCCTGGAGAAGCTGAGCCAGCTTTGCACCTGACCATCCTGAATTGCAAGACGACCATTTAGCAGATTAGGCGCAGGATTTAAAATGAGATCACTATAAATACAAGAAAATTATGGGTGAACTATCACATTAACCCTCATCATCCACTGGCATCAGGGAAATGTAATCATCTATAGTCATGGAAGCAAAAGACTAGTGGCTTGAAGATGATCTCATATTAACAAAAAGGAAGTAAAGTTGAATACCAGGTAAATTTTGGGCATAACTAGACAAATCAACAGTATCTGATAATTTAACTTTCCGTGCATGTACTTTCAAAATTTCCAATCTTCCTTTTGCATTGGGAGGCCGAATTCTTATCTGAAAGAGAGAAATATAACCACCATCAAATATGGTGTTCCACAAAGAAGTGAGGATTAAAATCACATAGCTACTATTTGACACTTCAAAACTGACTCATAATCTCAATTAAACTAAATTAACTTACGATGTTAATATTAAATTCAGGGTACCCTTTATTTTTGAAAGGCAAGGTATTTTGTTCAGGAATACTTATTCTCTATAGAACCTACCAAGAGCTATTGGCATCTCAACATAATGAACAAGTCACCTGAAACGAATAATGATTCCTACCTTGGAAGTCAAATGATGTTTTGCCCATAAACAGAGCCTATTAGGATTTAAAAGCCCAGACATGGTGGTCCCATCCAAGGACTATGTAAAGGAACTTTGCAGTACACTAGGCATCGCATGAAAGATCAAAACATAACATACTGTATTGCTGTTTGAAGTGGAAGCATAACACTTCTTTTTTTTAAAATTTTTTCGTTTGACTAGCTTTTATCATATAATCCAGCATATAGAAACATCACTATAGAAAGACTCAGTAGACAAATCATGAATAGGAGCCTTCTATAAACAAGGAAAAATGTTGTGTTCCTACTCCAGCCAACATGCTCATACCCACAGAACCATGAATAGTGAGATTCAAGTCACGAGGAGCTCAGTTGATTTATGTTTTAATTCAATTCGAGAACAAACCTTGCGATCAAATCTACCAGGACGAAGAAGGGCAGGATCTAATAAATCCCTTCGATTTGTGGCCCCTAGGAATATAACACCTTTCCCAGTATCAAATCCATCCAGCTCTATCAACAACTGATTTAGAGTAGTTTCCCTTTCTTGAGTTGCCGCGTTATAGAGGTGATCAGTTGATTCACTAAATATTCCTTGACGCCTGCTTATTAAGAATAATAATTTAAGAAACTACAACCATTGCACATTTCTACAGGTCATTAATGAATGACAAAGTTATTTCTTCACAATTAAAAAGAATATCCAGACAGACACGCACTGAAGACGTTACCGTTGTCTAAAACATGATATTAGTACCTTCAGGTTCAAAAACTCAATTTTCACTAGTTCTACCACTAGCTAAAAAGGGGTTACGACATGAGAAGCACCCAGATGCTTCAGCTCCAGATTTTCCTTCGTACTAAGCTAAATCAGTAAAAGAAACACACATTCACCTTTATTTATTTACATAAATATCCATACCTGGTTGCGAGTGCATCAATTTCGTCAATGAAGATAACTGATGGTTTATTCACCTGTGACAAGAATCAGCGCATCCTTCAAAACATAATAAGGGAAGTTATATGGTTCATTGTCTACGTATTATGCTCACCTTGGCTCTCTTGAACAAATCTCTAATACGAGCAGAACCAACACCAACTAGAACTTCCACAAATTCAGAACCAGCCATTTGGTAAAAAGGAACACCAGCTTCACCTGCTATTGCCTTGGCAACCAGGGTCTGAGAAAAGCATCATACAGGATTTTAGTAAAGACCCTTTTTTCTTTTTTCAAAATCCCATCTAAGTCTGAGATGGACAACGAACCTTGCCACATCCAGGAGGGCCCTCCAGAAGAACTCCATGAGGGGGCTTTATCCCCATTTTATCAAATAGTTCAGGATTCTTCAGGTATCTTACCAACTAGCCACCAAAAAATGACAGGAATTAGAAGCATTTCAATATAAAGAATGTGGCTGAGAGTCAAGCTTTCACACATTATAATGGAGAAGAATAATATTTCCTACATCCCAGTTTATGTGACACACTTTCCTTTTTAGTCTATCCCAAAAAGAATGATAAATTTCCTTCATTTGACAAATGTTTAATGACACTATCAACACTTTAGCCATGTTGGCTCCCACTTATTTAACAAAAAGTCCACGAAGATGTATCTTCTATTGAAAAATTCATTTATTTTAATGGTAGTTTTGGAATATTGCAAAGTCTCATCATATTTCTTAAACTACGTGCCTAGTCAAATTACATCACATAAATTGGGATGGTGGGGCTACAAAATAAGTACTATATGTAGCGTAAGGCATTGTTACCTCTTGAAGTTCTTCCACCGCTTCCTCAATCCCAGCTACATCATTAAATGTGACTCCAGTTGAACCCTGAACAAAATCTTCTTACTTAGACAAAACATTGATCATAATCTACAAAAGTAAAGTTCTGAATGTCCATCACCAAAGAGTGTGAGAAACTGGAAACTCACATCAACACGTGCTTGTGGCTTTGACTGAGAGAATTCTATGCCTTGCCATATATCCTGAATGAAGCACATAAAATCTTAAATTTTCAGAAAGCAAGTGTTTCTAAATTGCTAATTCTAGGATAAGGAGTATTACTCACCCACTTTCTGAAGTTCTTAGGTCTTCGTGAAAGAGTGAATCGGACAAGAACAACCATAGTCACAAAAACAAGCATGATTGGTTTCAGCATCTCAATACTGGCAGAGATACCGCCAAATGCATACAACTCATACAACTTGGATGCTCCATCAGTAAAAACATCAGCGACCTTATCCCAGACTCTTTCTAAGATACCAAAGATGAGACCAAAGAAAAGTTTAAGAAATGGTTTGGCCAGAGGCCACATGACATATACCGCCACGACAAAGACAAAGCTTGTCACAGCAAACACAGCTGAAGCCAGGAAAGCACCCACAATCACCGCAGCAGTAGTCATTACAGCGGTCAGCATTGCAAGTTCTACCATTACTCTGCTGGATATCTTCGATGCAGCTGGATTAGGATACTCGGGTAATTTTCCCACCCAAGACTGCAATAAGATCACTCTGTAAGAGGCAAAGGAAAAAACAAAGAAAGGTTTTCCAACATACCTGAAAACTCAAAGGGTTTCCACCCTATTATTGGTAAACCACGTTTTTATCCAACCAAACTTAGGTTCTACAATCTTTGCAATAGGATTACTAGAGAAAGAACCAATTCCTTCAAGGCTCAAACAACTACAAGGTTAATCTTAAGAACAGATAAACAACCTTATGCCAAGGTATTTGAGAAGTTTTGCAGATATTTTAATTACTCTTTTCCCTTGTTATAAGTCAGTCGCCAGTATAACACGATGTTGATTTGTCTACACTTTCGGAAATATATCATCTTAAAGAAATGGAGGATTTAATTCTGAAATAGTGATCATCTTTCCAAGCATCATATAATTCGATTGAAGGACAAGTTCGCTAATCACTTTTTAGGTTATCAGTTGACATTTAGATGTTGCTATCACTTCTGAGCAACAAATGTCACCCCAACTATATACTTACCACAAAAGAACAAAAAAAGAAGAAAAAATATCCCGACGAACTGCAGAGACTACTTTAAATCTTTTATTGCTCAAATTTGTCAGACTAAAGTCATGATTGCCATTTTCAAATTTCACCATCTTCCATTAACCTTGAAAGCTTTTCAGTGATTAGGTGGACTCTGCCACATGGTTCCAAAGTAACTTAAATATGTACTAAACTTATTCACCCACAAAGGATGACAGCTAAAAGATATATATAATCATCAGATAATCAACATTAACCACAGTGTGTCCGATATGATTTTGTCTGCAGCTACATTTATATTTGAGTTATAAATACACTCTACCCTCCCTAGACCCCACCCACATGTTGGATTACACTAGGCTTATTCTTGTTGTCGCTGAACTTTTTTCCACCCGATAATGAAGCTAATATCAATATGCATCATTAAACAAAGCACCGAGATAAGTGAAATACCATCATTTGCTTCTCGACTTCATACCGCGGCCCCGTATACTCCTCTAGTAGAGCCTGAGCTTGATTTTGATCCAGCTTCATTGCCCTATAGAATGATCACATAACATAAAAATCTATAATATGAAGTGAACGAAATCAATTAATTTATGATACTAACCATTTAGTTCTCTGCAAACTCTTCTCTCCAGGCATTTCCTTCAATTCAACAACAAAATCTCTTACCCCAAATCCCAAAGAAGCTCCAGTATCCTCTTTAAAAGTCAACAACTTTATCCTATCACATTTCATGTACTTCTGAAACTCCTCCAAGCTCATCTTAGGCAAATCCTCAACATTTTTTTCAAATTCTTCTTCTTCAGATAAATTAGAACTAAAAATTTGCTCAGGAACATATAGCTTCCCCTTGTACTCCCTCAAAATATCCTTCAAAAACACATCTTCAGACTTCACTAAACTATCTTCATCACTTCTATTCTTCACCATTCCTTTAATATTCAATCTTTTTAGTATCTCCAACACCCCACCATTTAGAAAACCCTTCTTACCCAAATCCTCTTTTTCCTTTAGGGTGTAAAGTTTATTCCCAATTAGATATCTGGGTTCCACTTGACAGGGGTTTTCTTTCAAAACCCTAGTCACAAAATCATCATTATTGCTTCCCCCATCTTTAGAGGACTTCGAATTTGACCTCCATTTTCCAAGAATTGCATATGGGCAATGATAAAAATGTGATCTTTTTCTAAAATTTCTATGGAAAACGGAATTTTTATAACTTTTCTGAAATGGGAATTTGGTTATGAATGAACTTTGAAGTTGAATGTTGGGCTTTGGAGGAAGAATGGACCTTGCTGATATACAATTGCTACCTGTTGAAAAAGACATGTTTACTGAACTGATACTCATTGAACTGAGATCTTGAATGTGTGAAGAAGCATTTTGATTAAACTATAAATTGAAGTTCTTTTAGCTCTGCAGCTTGTTCTTGGAGTGTATGAAGAAGAGTTTCACAGAGAGAACAGTGAAGATGGAGTTTATCCGAATCCGAATTGTCAAACGTGTGACCCGATGACCCGTCTCCGAATTGTCCAATGTGCCTGTGGGTTTAATTGTATTTTATTTTTATTTTTATTTTTGTATAATTAAGCTTAAAATAGACAATACATAAAGGCTAATTTGAATAAATTGATAGATCGTCTATTTGAGATTTTAGAATTTATTTTTTTTTCAGTAAGCAATGTCATTATATTATTTCATAATCGATTTCAATATGATATTAGAGTATCATTTACAATTCAACTTAGAAAAGTGAAATCTCAAGAAACTCTATATAGAAGAACGATAAAAAATTTTATTAGATTATGAGCTAATACATTCTGCAATAAAAAAATAATGCTAATTAGAAAGAGAAAGTGCTTCAAAGGGTGTCGTCAATCTTCTTACTGATGACATAGCTAGCTGGGTACTAGCACTCAATTAGTAGCTAGCGCTGTCACGTCACTCGGCTTCTCAGCTCACTTCGATTGCAAAGACTTTCTCCTTAGGCGCATGTCTCAGCAACACAAAACGAGGGTTTCACTCGTTATAGGACTTGACCAAACATCTCACGACAGCCATGCAGCACCCACGTTCAAAAAGTATGTAGAAAATATTTGATATTTTCATAAGAACTCATCAATCCTTATATATCCTCACAAATGATAGTTGTTTCCCGGTATATCATTATCTTCTTCTTTTTTACATTTGCACCACATTCTTTGCATAGATATGAATTCGTGATCAATCATCTTGTAAAGCTCGATTCAAAGCCTTATGAATTGCTAGCGCTTCAACAGTGCTGGCCTTCCCTACAAATTGAATAGGAGTGCATGTAATAAAGTCTTACTATGGCATTACGTTCATACACATCACAGTTAGGGATCATTTGGTTTGGATACAAGTTATGATAGGATTATTTATACTAAGAGTAATATTTATTGCTTGTTTGGTTTGTTGTATTCAAAGTAATATTCATTGAATAATTTATAAGGATAAGTTGCTTATTTACAAAATACCCTCCACGTTGTTTAGTTTTTTTTAAAAAATATTTTCTTTGTGAGCTTTAACTATTCATTCTTAAATAAAATTTCATCTTATTTAACGTAAATAATTTTATGTGTGCATTTTCATGATTATGTCGCGTGTTTTTAAAGTTAAAACTTTTATCTTATTTAACTTAAAAATAAAATGTCCATCTTATTTAGCTTTATGTAAAATTTTCATCTTATTTAGCTTAAAAAATAAAACATTTATCTCATTTATCTTAGAAATAAAATATCCGTCTTATTTAGCTTAAAAAATAAAATTTTCATTTAAGTTTGTGAAAGTAAAAAAAAATATATTAAAGTTTAAAGTTATCAACATTTTAATTGATATATAGAATATAATTTTTAAGTGAGTAATAAACTATTTAATTAAAAATATATAATTTAATAGTGGAGTGAACATTTTAAGAAAATCAAAATATAAATACACATAAGTATTAGACAAATAAATTCAACTTATAATTCATTCATAAATAGAAATTGTATATATAAAATGATATTTTTATTAGAAAAATATGTTATTATAAACATAACAATTAATTAAGGTTGTGAATATTATTATAAATATTATTAAAAATTATGCTAATATGAATATAAAAATAGTATATAAAAAAGAGTTTAAAGGGGGTATTTTTGAATTTTTACCCACTTTATCTTAGGATAAGTTATCCTGAAATTATTATTCTATCCTCAAGGGGATAACTTATCCAGTATTAATTGTTAATCCCGGAATAAGTTATCCGAACCTTTGCAACCAAACAAGAGATTGAGAACCACTAAAAAGTTATCCCGGGATTAACTTTGCTTATCCTTCACACCAAATGATCTCTTATAATTTTGATTGCACTCTATCCATTCACAACATTTCAAATATTTGGCACATATTGTTGTATTGATAAAGTTATTCTAGACTATTCACATAATTACAATAATAACATATCTGTAAAATCTCACAAGTAGGATTTGGAGAGGGTGGAGTGTATGCAAATTTTATCACTATCTCATAAAAATAGAGAGATTATTTTCAAAAGACCCTCGGCTCAAATGTATTCACCTCAAGTAAAAAAGAAAAAACAATAAATATAGAATAACGGCTAAAAGTAACAAAATAATCAAATAACAGCACAATCATAGTAGCACGACTAATCCAATGACAAATTTTAAACCATCACAAGACAAGACAGCATTCTACCCCTGCTAACCTTCTATATTAATCCTTTATTGATTTTGTTATAGATATCAGTTCGAACTCTAAAAATGAAGTTCTTTGTCTTTAATAGGTTGTAGAACTTCTCACGCCAAATTTAAATTAGTCACACAATCTCAAATAGATACAAAGAGCAGGTGTAATTTTAAAAAACGGGTAAGAACTTTATACAAACTTGATAACTACATAGTAGTTTCCACGCACAATTAGTATTTGACCATGTTTAATTATTTTGTATTTTCACTTAATTTTTTAAATTACTAGTATAATGTTTTGGTTAAAGTAATAATCACCAAAGTATATACTACAACAGGGTAATGGGTTAGGAAAAAGAAAAAAAAAACAGTAAAGATGACTGAACATGCAGACTATAATTGTGAGTTGTGACAGTTGAGATAAAATAGGGAAAAAATATTGTTTGGTATTTTTTTTACCTTTTTTTTTTAAAAAAAATGTTTGGTATATGGATGAGGAAAAAAAATAATAAATAACACATACAACTCCCACTATTCAGTGTCACACTGACCAGTATTTTTTTTATATAATAACACTGACTAGTCCTTTAAGTCTCTGTAATTTATACTACTTGTCTGTCTATGAGCTTCCAAATTCCTCCTCAACTCTAATGATTTATTCTTTTTCTATACAGTTGAACAAAGAATATTAATGGCAACTAATAAAGCAGCTCCTACTCCTACTCTAAGCATTGAATCTTCATCACCTCCAATTACACCGAAGGGATCATTTCCTGAAAGAGCCCTCACTAAGATGCTTGGATTTGCTGATTTTTCCAAAAGAAATTATCATAAGGATGTTGAAGTCGATGAAGAACTTCCATTTGACAGCAGTATTTGTCACTCATCCTACCGCGGTGTTTTCGTTGTTCGCCTTGCTATCATGGTAAGTGATTTTCGTCTGCAAGCAACAACAGAGCTAAATTTTGGCTGTTTTAGTTTTGCTTTCCAATTTTTGTTGATTTAATTGGATCTTGATTGTCTGTTTTCATCTTGAGACTGTAAGTTGAATGATCTGGAGATTTATTCAGATTATTGATTTGGGTTTTTCTTTATGGTTATATGCAGGCCATGCTAGCTATTTTGATTGGAATGCTAACTTTATTAACATGGCATTTTACCAGAGTTTACACAACAAAGTCACTCAACACACTCGCGTTTGGTCTGCGTCATGAACTTCTGCAGAGACCAATATTAAGGATGTGGAACATTTTGAATTCTACTGTTGAAATAACCACTGCTCAGGTTAAGCTGTCAGAGTATGTAATCAGAAAGTATAGCAAGCCTGTTGATCAGGCTCAACAAGTTGAGGTTGTTTCTTTTTCCTTTTGCTCAAACTATTTGGTAGTCCTGTTTTTACTTTTGAAACAGTGGCAAGCTGCTTCTTTATCTTTTATTAATTTAAAATGTTTGCCCCTCAGCAGCTCTACGAATCCATGAAGGATGTAACCTGGGCTCTGTTTGCTAGTCGGAAAGCTCTTAATTCTTTAACCATCAACTATAAAAATGGTTTCGTTCAGGCTTTCCATAGAGACCACAGGAGTAACAATACATTCTACATATACTCTGATCTTGCCAATTATTCCATAAGTAATACATATGATGTAAATTTGTTATCGTCACGTCAAGGATGGAATGACCAAACTATACACAACAATATATCAGCAATTTGGTACCGAGAACCTTTAGATCCTTCAACTGGAGAAAGGAATGGAAAGCGAAGCATAATTCCACCAGATGAGTTGATCAACATTGCTGGTATATCACAAGTACCAGATGGTGCAGCTTCATGGCATGTGGCTGTGAGCAAGTATACTGACTCACCGTTGCTTTCAGCAGCACTGCCAGTTTGGGATCCATCGAACAAAACCATAGTTGCTGTTGTGGGATGTACTACAGCACTTTATAGTGTAGGTCAATTGATGAAAGAAATTGTTGAGTTCCACAGTGGTCACATTTATTTAACCTCTCAAGAAGGATGGTTGCTGGCTACTTCCACAAATAGTCCTCTCTTGATGAATACTACGAAAGGACCAAAACTAATGATGGCTATCGATTCTGAAGACCCAGTTATACGAGCTGGAGCTGAGTGCTTACAGAAGGAATATGGAAACAGTCTTCCCCCTAGTCAAGAAGTGCACATAGAGAATGCTAAGCTTGGGAACCAGCTCTATTATATTGACTCATTTTTCCTGCAGTTAAAGAGACTTCCAATGGTAAATTGTTAGCTAAGCACATTTCAGTATCATGGTTAGATAAGTTCATTCTGCTAATTTGTCAGTGCTTACGGATCTTGCAAACTTTGCAGGTAGGAGTTATAATCATTCCAAGGAAATATATAATGGGAAAGGTAGATGAGAGGGCTATCAAGACTCTTGTAATACTGATCTCAGCATCAATATGCATCCTTATCATTGGATGCGTCTGCATCTTCGTACTAACAGATGGAGTGTCAAAGGAAATGAAACTTAGAGCAGAGCTGATAAGCCAGTTAGATGCAAGAAGGAAAGCAGAGAAGTCGAGCAATTACAAGAGCCAATTTCTAGCAAACATGAGGTGAATATTTATCATTCCTTATTATTAGCTTAATATATTTGTGCCTGCATTGGAGGTGTTAGAGCATTAAAAATGAGTTAAATTCCAGCAGTTCTTCAAAGAAAAATATTCATATTGTTTTATGAAACAGAAAGATTATATTCGCTAGTGAAGGCCATTTTCTGAAAATAAAGTATCTGAAATAAAGCTATCAGATGTTTCAGCAGTGTTAATCCTTCGTCTCTGGTCTAGTTTCTGCTGTCATATGGTTAATCGCATCAAACCACAGACTAATTCCATGAAAATATGAGCTTTTTTGCTTTTCAAGATTCTCAGAATCTAGATTTGCTTAACTGTGTTATTCAGTGTTGGTGACGAAGAGGTTATACTGCAAAGGAGAGTAAAAGAATCCTCTTCATCTTAGTCATCTTTTGTCACCATAAGACCGGATTAATTTTATTAAGTCACTGACCTCAACGGCTAAAGGATTCTCCATCACTAAAATACAAAATTTAATAAGATTAGAATAGGTATTATAATATACCTGAAATATTACATGTCAAATAGGTTCAACATGTGCAGCAAGAAATATAAACCAATGCGTACTATCTTCAGGTTGAGCAGAAGTTGCATTAACGTTTTTGCTTGTTCAATGAAGCACACGTTATTTGAACTTTTAGCTTTTGTTTATATCTCCTTTCTTGGACTGTTTTCTCCTTTTAACTCTCATATTGACAATAAGTAGCTTACTTCCGCTCTTCTACTCTAGATCTTGCCTCAGCAAAAGATTTATTCTCAGTTTAAATTTTTAGTTTCTCAAATGTTCAAGTTGTACATTTCTACAGTTACTTCAGGCTTTGTTTTTTCACAGTCATGAATTACGAACACCTATGGCTGCAGTTATTGGCTTGCTGGACATTCTTATAAGTGATGGTTTTCTTACAAATGAACAGTATGCAACTATTACTCAGATTCGTAAATGCTCAACTGCCTTGCTTCGGCTTCTAAACAACATTTTGGATCTTAGCAAGGTAAGATGCAAAAGCAAACTAAGGAATCAAAACATTTGTGAACGTTGATATAATCGAGCACACTAACAACTCTTTTGATGTTACTATTTTAAAAGAGTTTACTCTTTGTTGAATAAGGCCACCCTACTGTTGTTCCTCAGAGAAATTATAGCATAGATGAAATGGTAATAGACTATTTTGGGTAACATTGCAGCTAGCTTTAAGCTCAGTATTCAAAAGAATGGTTTTCATTAGACCTAATAAGAATATACTCATCATCTTCTTACTTTTTTATCAGGTAGAATCTGGAAAACTAGTTCTGGAAGAAACAGAATTTGACTTGGCTCGAGAACTTGAAGGACTTGTCGATATGTTCTCTGTCCAGTGCATTAATCACAATGTTGAGACAGTTCTAGATCTCTCTGGTACATCCATTGTTCTCCTTATAACTGTAAAAAGTGCAAAAGAATTATGATTAAGAGTTGAATTTGAGACTCTTCACATTGTTTTCTGAATTCATATTATTTTCTCATATTTCTATCCGCAGATGATATGCCAAAACTAGTTAAAGGAGACTCTGCCAGAGTTGTTCAAATTTTTGCAAATCTAATTAGCAATTCTCTCAAGTTTACAACCTGTAAGTGCAACTTATTCAAGTGCTTCGATTTGTCCTCATAAATGGTTAAAGTCCTTGCAAGAGCTAAATATATAAGCTCTGATAAAATGAAGAGATAAGAACATTAGTATAATTTTCTAGCAAAGCAAGTACATTTGGTGATTTTAAAATTTGAAATACCTTACAGCGGGCTACATCATTCTTCGGGGATGGTGTGGGAGTGCGCGTGGAGAAAATTTTTCACGTAATCAGAAAGACTCCTGGTCTGCTCCTAAAGTGAAGTTGAAGCGACAAGAAAGCCAGGGCAAAAAGTTCTCTAAGAAAGATAACAAAATGATCCTTTGGTTTGAAGTTGAGGACTCTGGTTGTGGTAAGATGACCAGTCCAAAATAACTATAAAGTAAAATTCACCAGTTAACTTATTTTGCCACTTTCTGCTACCGCATATTAACTCCCGTTCTCTCTATCTCCGGATTTTCCCTTTTTGTTGCTCTAGGAATCGATCCAAGTAAATGGGAATCTGTATTTGAGAGTTTCGAGCAAGCTGATCCTTCAACAACTCGCCTGTAAGAAGCTTTCACATCATTGTCATCTATGGGTAAATTTTGCTAGTTAAATAACAGAATACATGCTTGAACGAATGGATTTACTTCCTGCACACCTTAGAGATAGTACCTGAAAAAAAATAATCCTTGTTTGATTACTTTCATACTCAGGCATGGTGGGACTGGCCTTGGACTATGCATTGTACGGACCCTGGTGAGTTCAATTATTTTTTGTAAATAAATTTCAAGAATTTGAGATTTTGAATTCGCAAGAAAAATATTTCAGTGTGAAACTGTGAATAACAACATACTCAGTTTCTAATGATGATAGGATGATATACAGGTTAACAAAATGGGTGGAGAGATTAAAGTTGTAAAGAAAAATGGACAAGGGACAGTGATGCAACTACACCTTCAACTAAACTGTCCTGCAGAAGTCGCTGGGCAGCATTGCCAGTTTAGTTTTGAGGAACATAAAATGAGGGTAAGTAAAACATCATGGACTAAATGTATTCATTCAACTCACGGATTCACTTGAATACTAGAATATCACAGGTGTTATTATCAGTCCCTTTGTTCTTTCCTTAGCTTGATTATCTTATCGTGATTTCAAACCCAACTAGACCTCAGTCCCCAACTTACTTTGTACTTGCGAAACACCCTCATGTACCTATAATTAAATTGATTATAATCTTTTAAAATTCTGAGCAATTCTTTCATGATGGAACTTGAATGCAGGTGTTGCTTGCACTCAATGGCAGAATGGGTAGAGTAATAATGTCCCAGTGGTTAGAGAGAAATGGGGTGCAGACTTGCGGAGCATCTGACTGGAATGAGCTCACTCAAATTCTTCAGGGGATTTCTATATCCAAAAGCCATTTGGAAGACGCACCTTGTGAATGCTTAGAAAATGAAGATGTGAGCATTCAAGATCCTAGTGCCTCATCACCTTTTGTCATAGTTGTTGACATTGGCATCCTCGACTTGAGCACTAGTATATGGAAGGAGCAGCTAAATTTTCTTGATCAATACCATGGAAGAGCAAAGTTTGCATGGATTCTTTACCATGATACATCAAGTACCATTAAGATGGAACTCCGAAGGAGGAGACACCAACTTATGGTCAATAGACCGCTTTATAAGGGGAAAATGATTCAGATTTTGGAAGCTATTATAAAAGAAAAAGTTCTTGAGGTGCAGTCTTCTGGCAATGCACCAGTAGAAGGAGAAATGCATGAATGTCTTGAAATTGATCCTAACCACTCTGATATCGCCTGCTCAGATGATTCTGACAAGTCGGATAATGGAAATGATAAATGTGCAAGTTCATTCCCTTCTGAAGAAAAGAGGGACGAAAATTTTGTCAAAGCCTCTCTCTCACAATATGGTACTTTAAACAACTACTTCATTGACTTCAATAGCGTAGATCTAGAAGAAAACGCCTCTGACAGGAATCATCTTGGACAACCGAGGGATGGAGAACACAATTCAATAAGCACCTCCCCCAAAGAGGTCACTAATGCCTGTTCAGATAAGATGGAAGGACAGAAATCTCTAGCAGGTCTATGTATACTGCTTGCTGAGGATACACCAGTGCTGCAAAGAGTAGCTACAATAATGTTGGAAAAATTGGGAGCTAAAGTGGTTGTTGTAGGAGATGGACTACAGGCAGTGGAAGCACTGAAATCTGTCTCTAATTCAGATGAATGTAGAAACGGATCTCTTCAGGAAGATGATGATTCAATCACCACTCAAGCTGACTGCCCTTATGACTTGATCCTCATGGATTGTCAAGTAAGTCGAACATGAATTTATTGTTATAAGAAATTTCTGTGTTTGATTCTAACTCTACCCACATGATCATTCTGAAAGCTTCAGAAATTTTTCTGCTAATATAATTGTTTCTTAACAGATGCCAAAGATGGATGGTTATGAAGCAACAAAGGCAATTAGAAGATCAGAAATGGGGACAAGAACACACATTCCCATTGTTGCACTGACAGCTCATGCAATGTCATCAGATGAAGCAAAATGCTTACAGGTTGGTATGGATGCATATTTAACCAAGCCCATAGACAGCAAGTTGATGGTTTCCACCATTCTTTCCTTGACTAAAAGAAAAGCCTAACCATCATTCCTCTCTGTCGACTGAAAAACAAAAACGCGAGAAAGAAACAAACATAAAGGAAGAGATCAGAAAACTCATGAGCTGAAACAGAGTTTTGATTAGCAATAGTTTTGCAATCTGTACAGGACACTAACTTTGTATCTGTCCTATAGCTTAAGGAAGAGTTTTAATAAGCGCTAAGCTGGCTATTTTTTTCGCAACTTTATAGTTAGCTTAAGCAGGTAAAGTAGAGCAATCTGTACAGGAAATGTTTGTATCACTTGGAACACTAATTTTGTAACTGATATAGTTTATGCAAAAGTTTGTAATAAGCATCGAAAACTAAGTAGAATCAGAACCAGAAATGAATGGCTTTATACAATTAGATCGGAAAGAAATCAACTTAGGAGGTAACAACATCGATCTGCACAAGGGGCAGGTGACGTGTCCGTCGTTCACCCAAGTATCGAGGCATCCCCTGTGGAAGACATGGCTGCAGGTGATGAGCTCTCTGACCTCCTCGTCTAGCTCCATGGATTCAAGGCAGATCGAACATCCCTTCACCAATTGGCCGGAATTCCGGCAGCGGAGGAGGAGGTAATCGCGGTAGAGGAGTATGGGGACTTTGAGCTTGACGGCGGCAGTGGCGACCTCGATCGGAACGGTGACGAGGGAAGGGCAAGTGCCGTCTAATAGGAGGATGTTGCTATTGGGGTTGTAGCTGGAATCCGCATCGTCTTCTTCAGGAGGAGATTTGTAGAAACCTAGTCGAGTGAGGAAAACAATCACCATTGATTTCACATGTCTCCATAAGAATGTCAATTTTGGTAATTCGATCACATGGACGAGGAAACCCATTACTCACAAAAAAGAAAGGCCTAGTGGAAAAACACAAATATTATCCCTTCCCCGAATATATATATGCTTCCAAATAAATATTTATTAAGATTTTCTGAAATTTATGT
>JAOTQR010000100.1:24151466-24197350 GCA_025774065.1 Solanum ossicruentum | reverse complement strand
ATAACTAAATAAAATTATAATAATTTACTATTTTATCTCTTCATAAATATTAAATATTAGTAATTTAATTAAGAACACTATAACAATACTTCACATGTTTTAATCTTTATAATACTTAAGTGATTAGTTATCTATTTAAGTATTTTAGTTTGTAATTAATTAATTATAATTTTTACAAGTTTGTAAAGTTTTTTACTCTATCTGCTTTTTATTAATGCAAATTCTCATTATCATTCTTATCGGGTAATCAAAAATCGAATCATTAAGGACCTAAAACCAATAAATCAAAAATTGATAAAAATTATTCTGATGATTTCTTATTAATTTAGCATATTTAAAAATCGAAAATCGATAAATCAAATCGACAATGTACAAAATCAAACCGAATTGTTCGATGCACCCTAAATTACAACAATAACAACATACCCAGTGATATCCCACAAGCGATGCACCCTAAATTGATATACATATATTAAAATTTTCATAAATATTAAATTATTGCTATAATATATTAATTTGAAATTCTTAATAAAAGTTGATAAATTTTAAATTTAACTTTTATAAATTTTACTAGTGGACAGTCCATGAATAGTGTCTAGTGGGCACTCCACACTGTGTGAAAGAAAGTGAAATTATTGGTGGTGTCCCTTTCTGCGATATTTTCATTTTCTCTGTGGGGTTAGGTCTCTTGGGATTTGAGTTTGTAGGGTAATTCTTTTTCAACATTTTTCGAATAATTATTTTCTTCTGTCTGCGCTTCACTATTTTTTGATTTTGGGTATGATGGAACAAAACAAAATAATTCTTTAAATTGTTGCACTTCTTTCAATTGTGAAATAGCAGTTAGTCAATGCAACTTTCGACGCCCATCATAGGTTATCCGGAAACAATCGCTCTATGTTTTTAAACATAGAAATCAGGCTGCATACATCCGACCCCCCTTTACTCCGCAATGGACGAGAGCCTTTGAGGCACTGGGATAATATTATTATATTTTCTTCGATCTCAATTTACGTGAACTATATTAAATTGCTATGTATCTTTTGAAAAAAAATTAAAATTGAGACTTAAAATAAATTATATATATTTGAATAGAAACATGTCATTCTTATGAATAGAAAGTAAATTATATTTGAGGAAATAGTACTAGATATCAGTTTTCAACAATATTTGCCTAGTTTTCTTTTATAATTTTGATGTTAGCCAGCTATCATTTATTTGGCTAGTTTTACAAGATATTTATTATCCTCTTTCCCAGTTTATATAATTTGTTTTTTTTTTAATTTAATTTTAAAATATTCAATTTACCTTGATGAAATAATTTATAATCACATAACTATCTATCACTTAGAGTAATCATAAATTTCAGAAGTCTGTCTTTTTTCTTTAAATTCATATTAAATCAAGATAAAAAAATATTTTTTGTCAATATAAATATCAAATAATTTCATCTATTAAAGTTCAGAAAGATGGGCAAACATCAACCAAATGGATGAATTTGCACTCAACAAATGGATCCATCCATATGCAATTAGGAGCATGGTTTTTGTTGATGATCTTATATCGGTTTGGGACGAGAACTCTGAATTCATTATAAGGTTTTGACAATCTTCAATCGTTAAACTTAATGAGTGTGAAATAAGTTAATTTCCTTGATGCTAGCCTATTGTGTCATAGTAGGTTAGTAAAATTAATAATGCATTTATATGTTGTATTGTCATTATCCGTTTTATATTTATTACTTTTATTATATTTATATACTATCATTTAATTTTCACTTTAGTTATTTTTTTTTCATATCTAGTATCTTTTCCTTATGGGACTTATATTTTTAAGGCGAGGATCTTTCGAAAACAGTCTCTCTATCTCTATGCGATAATAATAAAACCTGTATATAATTTATACTCATCAAACTCCACTTGCAAGATTCTATTAGGTATGTTGTTGTTGTTGAAATAAGTTAATTTCCTCTAAATATCATGCCTTATAATTCTTGACCATCTTGCATACCGTAAGATGAACTACAAAAAATAGTCTTAACAAATTACAATAATCAATTGAGGAGCTTAGTCGGCTGGAAAATTCATTGAACTTTCTCTATTTCTTATTTTTGAGGAAAAAGACCCGTTGACTTCTTAAGAATCATAATATTTTTTTCTGTTATTGAAATCGATTTATATTTCTTCCAAAAAAATCCATCAAATTTGTGAAGTCAAAAAAACATTCTTGGTAGCTTTAATGATGGATCGCCTATTTATCATTCTCGCTCGAAAGTCTAAGCGAACACAAAATATCTAGCTCAATAAATTTCATTTCTAAGTTCTAAGAGGTGAGCCAAATAAATAATTTGTCATAACCACCAACAAAAATCATTAAAAAAGCATAAACAATTATTAAAACATTATAAAGTAGATGATTTTGAGAATCTTCTTGTGGATTATAATATGAACACCAACCAAAGAACAAGTCAAATCAAGACAAATAATGTTTTCTTTTCACATTAAACCTGTAAATTTCAACCAAGACTTTTTTCATACTTATAATCCCCTTGACAAAAACTTCAATACCAATTGTTCATTAGGCCAATTGAAGGATCTCCCCCTTTCTATATTTTCTTCTCTTTTTTCTCGATAATCGAGCTAACTAAACCAGTTTACACACACCTTGACTAGTTTCACAGGAACAGAACTTCAATACCAATTGTTCATTAGGCCGTTGAAGGATCTTCCCTTTCTATATTTCCTCCTCTTTTTTTTTTTCTCGATAACCAAGCTACCTAAATCAGCTTTACACGCACCTCAACTAATTCTACAGCTACAGAACTCAATGCCTTGGAGTCCAACAGACATTGTAGGCACTGAATTGGTGTTTTTTGGTGAGCATGGTGGCTATGGACTAGACGAATTGTTACGATCAACAGCTGGAGTTTTAGGTAAGGGTGTTTTTGGGACGTGTTATAAGTCAGAGTTGCAAGAGAAAAATGCAGTGGCTGTGAAAAGATTGAAGGTTGGTTGCTTACCTGAGGAAGAATTCAGAGGAAAAATTGATGAACTAGGAAAGATAGTTCATGAAAATTTGCTTCCTCTAAGAGGATATTGTTGGCATCAGAATGAAATTCTGCTTGTATATGATTATGTCAGAATGGGAAGCTTAGCTTTCCGTTTATATGGTATGTCTCCCTCATTTTGTTTGTTTCAATATCTTTTGGCTGCTATAACGAAATATTGTTATAGAGAACATATAATATAAAACAACATGAACGATCGGTGGACAGTTCCACCAAAAACATGGATATGATAATGAAAGGTTGTTATAGAGGATGACTGTTATATAGAGTTGACTAAGTCGAACCTCTCTACAGCAACGCCATATATTAATATTATGATAGTTTTTGGCTGCTACAGCAAAAGGTTGTTATAATGGACATATAATATAACAGGAATGATCGATTTCACAAGAAACGTGGTTATTATAGTGAAATGTAGTTATAAAGGAGGGTTGTTGGCTGCTATAGCAAAATGTTGTTAAAGAGGGCATAATATAACATGAATAATAGATTCCAAAGAAAACATGGTTGTTATAGTCAAATGTTGTTATATAGGAAAGTCGTTATAGAGATGTCTGACTTTTAACTTTGATATTCATATATAGGGAATGAAGGTATGAGCAAGGCCTCACTTACTTGGGAAGTAAGAAGTAGCATCGCCTATGGTGTTGCCCGTGCTATCGAATTTCTCCATTCCCGAGGCTCGAATTTCTGCCATGGAAACATAAGATCATCCAATGTTTTCCTCACTGATTCCTTATCGGGAATTCGTCTGTCAGAGTTTTCCATTGCACGAATTCTTTCATCCAGTACAAAACTAGAGCTCGTGGTAGGTTATCGCGCACTAGAAGTGACAAATGCTCATGAAGTCACACAAAAGTCTGATGTTTACAGCTTTGGTGTTCTGCTCTTGGAGCTATTAACTGGTAAAGCTCCACTAGATGCATTTACCAAGAACAAAGGAGTAGATTTACCTAAGTGGATCCGCTCCATGTTCCAAGAGAAGCCGATCATCGATGTTTTCGATGCCATGCTGCCTAAACATGACCAGAATAGTGCTGAGCAAATGGTCCTTTTGTTACAGCTTGCAGTTTGCTGTACTTTTCAGTATCCAAATAGAAGACCTTCAATGGCTGCAGTGACAAAACATATAAGGGATACCTGCAGGTTTCATTGATGACAGCACAATATACAACATCATGATGGTAGTAGTTTTTATCTTACCAAATGCATCTACAAATATGACCGTTTCGGGTCCGTCTCCTCTCCATTTCCCCAAGTTTGTTTTTTGATGTGTGTTAACTATTGCACTATGTATATCAGAAAGATCATAGGGATTTTTCATAATTGATTCCTCCGCCACAAGGACTTCACTGGACAAATGGTGAAAAGAATCTCAAAAGTTATTCCCTTGAAACGCAACATTAGCTATACCAAACAAAAATGATCTCACAAGGGATACTTCTATAATAAAAATAATATCATTATAGATCAAATGTGAAAATGAGACGGAAAGGAAAGGATATAATTTTTAAACATAACACACATACAAGTAGTATGTGCACTATCTCAATTTTTAACACTCAACAATAGGCAATAGGGTGAGGCACAGAACTGATAGATAGATTCACCAAAACATAGAAACATGAATGAATAAAACTGGAGTTGAAGGTAACAAGAGATGACAGTGCATCTGTAAAGCAACTTTAGCACACCAGTAGAAGGCACAGCTTTTAAGCTAAGAGCAAAATGTAATGTGTCGATAAGCATAAACATATCCGAGCAGGGGAACTAATTCGACAAACATACCATCAATCATGCGTAGCGGTATTTGTTTTATAACATCAGTCATGTAAACTGGTGTTTCTTGGACTCTACACGTAAATCAGGTTTCCACCATTGGTGAATCCCATGAGCTTCTTTGAAGTCCGCTGGAGGAGTCAAATTAACTGTTAGATTGGCTGATGGAATAAGGTGTAATGGCTCGTCAGACTCCTTCCCCATGAAATTCATGACAAGACCACCAAGCGAGTGTTGGGTTGCTATCTTCTCAATAACTCCTGCTCCCATTGTATTCATCTTTTCCCGGTGTTCAAAATAGCCAATGTATTCTGCACAGATAGGATCTGATGGATTCACAAACAGGCATGGCGTCCATGCAGATAATGCAGCAAATGTACTTCCAGATTGAGTATTTACATTTTTATTCTTTGCCTTTGCAGCAAAAGCAAGTCCTGCTGTTATAACACTGGTCGCAAATCTGAGTCCATGTTTCACATTTTTATCTTTGATTCTTTCAATTGGGGCCGACAAGAATGGTGGATTAAACAAAAATGCATCTAGAAATACACCAGTCTTTGCCATAGTTTTTCCAGCAAGCATTGCCATTGCAGCCCCTAAGGAATGGCCAGTTAGCCAGATATTTGAGCTTCCAAACGTTGCAACCACATGTCGAACAGCTTGAATGGCTGTCTCAAAGCGAGAAGTCTGATGAAGTCCGTTCCTGATTATGTGAACATCCAATTGTAAATCTCGTGTAAATGCATCACCTTTGGTCAAGGTCCCACGGAAAGCAATAATAAATCGTGGGCATTTATCTTTGGAACCACCACAATAAGATTCTGAGGGTGCAAATTTATATATAGCACCAAAAATGCAGGAATCAGCATCATCAACAAGCACGCGATATAACTCAAATTGGAAATGTTTCCACCATGGAGGAGCAACAGCTTGACTTCCCTTCCGTTTTTCTTGCTTGTCACGCTCTAGGATGTAGACTCCCTGAACCAAACTGGCAGCCACAGATCGTCGATGAGCAACATTTTCCCTGCATTGGGTAGCAAAAAAAAAAAAATTACTTGTAACAACTGTATGTAAAATGGCTCGACACTTCCAGATTTCAAGCAAGAAAGTGTCAGGCAGCACGAGAGTGAGTAGTCTTGCCCAAACAATAACATTAAGCTTCATAGTTGGAAAAAGCTAAGAAATGAATGCATTTAGTTTCAAGTTAATATAAGCATCTTTGCTTCTTTGTTTCTTGTGTCTATTTTGTTTATTGGGTGAAAGAGCAAGGAAACTTATTTCCAGAAGAGAACCCGGCATAACCTCATTCTATTAGCACGACATCATGCTAATTTAGGCACTTGCACGCATGACATCTCCAAATCAAAGATAACTTGGCTCTCTCTCTCTATCTTCATGCATGCATGTCTTTTCCAGAGGGTACTGAGGGGACAAATAATGTATTAATAGTAGTGTGACCAGAGTATGGGGTAAGTGTTATGCTCATGTTCAGCCTTGGTAGCCAATAGGGTGCAAGGTATATTAGGGGGACTTACACAACTGTTGTAAAGTGATCTAAAATCTTGGAGGCGTTCTTATCACTTGGTAGATCCAGGGTATAAAGGCGAATCATCCCCCCGTCCCAAACCTACTTATCCTTCGGTCAAGCAAAAGTAGTGCAGGTTCTCATTCTGATTTTATATTTGACAGACTTACCCTGATTTATTCATAGTTGAGATAAACAACTCGCAAAAGGGTAAAATGGAGAGAGAAATCCATTATCATAAAGGGATTTACTTTGTGACATCCCATAAAACAATATGAGAATCAATCAAGAATAGAGGGAGTAATTAGAGTATAGATAAAGACACTTAATGTATCGATATCTTCCTTTGCAAAAACTCAATAATTATGGCAGTGCATGACTTTTAACTTAGTACAGTGGCAAGCAGATCTGAAATCCACGAGCATTACACTCTTGTTAACTCCTGACAATCTATGCCGAACTCCTCAATCCTAAATATACTACATCTTCGTAATTCCATTAACTTCATTATGTTCCATATATAACTGGAAGTTCATCCTATATTATATCTCGGACAATTCCATCGACTTAATGATATGCAAAACCTTTATTTAACTCATATGGAAAATAACTTACACACCAGTCAACAGCAGTTAGGTGCACAGGTCCACATATGTCAAAAATTTCCCTCTCCGAGACTAATATATTTTGTTCCTCTTGAACCTGCAAAACACAATTGGAAACAATAATGGTGAAGATCAAGACAAGTATTTCACAAAAAACCTATATGAATCAATCCACCATAACACTGCTACAATAAATAGTTTCTAATTGACTATCCATACATATATCAATAACACTAGGCCATCTAACGTCATCTAGCTAACAATAGTCAAATAATTTCTTATACACTAGCTCAGCCCTATTCTCCATAACAACATCATACTCGATGCTATCTCACAAGTGGAGCAAACCAAGTTCTTTGTGTAACTTGTACAAAGGGACAACTGTGAATTTTCAGCTCAACAATCCAAGTGTCAGAACCACAAATTTAAATGAGTGAACTGTCCAACTTTAAGTGGGTTGCTCTAACCAATGCTTGTCCCAATTGAATGGTCTAATAACGCTGATATCATTTCCACTAATAGTCCTGTCTCTCCTGCTATTACACACTTATGAGTTATACGAATCATATATACCTAATTTCACATTCATGTTTATCTCCTAGGGTTCAAATTCCAGTATCTTCAGCATTTTTCTGTTTAGCTAAGCATTTGTAAACACTTGTTTAACCTTGCCATCAAAAGTGCCACTGAAAAAGAAGTGAACAACTAAACCAAGTTCACCAACTTCATCTGCGGTATGAACCAAATAACGAATTAGAAAAAGAATAACGTAAGATTCTCAAAGTTGGTGAGATAAGAATTTGTGCCTAAAGATATGACTATCTATGGAAATGATTTCAGTAGGGGGTGAAGAAGGGGCATTCATACAGCCGATCCCAACTTGTTTGAGATGAGGGATAGTTATTGTTTGTTGGAGAGACACTGCAATCATCCATCACTGATTTTACTTGATTGATAGCCATAATCTAATACAACAACATACCAGTATAATCCAACAAAATGAAGCTTGGGTAGGATAGACTATACGTAGACCCTACCCCTACCTTTTAAGGTTGGGAGGTTGTTTTTGATGGACCGTCAGCTCAAGTCAAAGCAGGTCAGAAAAGGAAATAATGGAAGTTAAGAAACCATGACAAGATACTATAGAAAGCAAGACAAAGCATTCTATAAAAAGCACATGAAACATTATCAAATACATGGATCACAAACCAAAACTCTAAATAGTCCAATGTAACATCTATATACCAACTCACAAATGAGGGATTAGCCTAATGTTAAGGAGCCTCTATCTCAAACCATAAAGTTGGGATTCGAGTCACCAAAGAGCAAGTTGGAACACATCAACATAGAAACTTTTTTTCCCCTGATCACCATTGTGTTCATGCCAGCTTTCGCACCTCTCGACTAATTTCACGAGATACTTCCAACCTCTCCCACCACCAACAATATCAGATGACTATGTCCACCAAGGCTAGGACACTAACTAGCAACATTTTTATTACAAGCAAAAGCCATACATAGCAAGAACATCCTAACCCTATAGCAATCAAACTAGAACATCAGCATAGTAATAAACTTAAAACACTTGATTCAAATCAATTTAGGTCAGTCAAAAACTAAAACTAAAAATGCCACCACCCCAAACATAAAAAGAGAAAAAAGATACAATCTTTACAACAAAATTGCAGAAACATTACAAAGATTGAATCTTTTAGTGAAATGTCATAAGGGTTATTCAGGATCCAACCTTTGAAGTGGTGACAATGTCCTTGCTGGTAGCCATTTCCCAAAATTTTCAAGAACCAACCTTCCAAAAAGAGGTGGACGATGATGTTGGACAGTCCTTTTCGATTTCACAACAATTGATGCTTTTGTCTTCTTTCTTCAACAAAGACGCTAAATTGAGGTTTCTCCTTTATTGTTTTCTTTTCTATTTTTATTTCCCTTCTTTTTTTGGTTAAAATATTCTTTTCTCTTGCTTCATCTTTCAAGACATGTGCACAAATAGCCTCTAGGAGCACCGCTATTAGAAAACATTTTTTAAAAGAATTTTTTCTCGTATTCAATGTTTATATTGGAGCTTTGATTGATATAAATCGTGCATTGTATAATCTATTTGAGCATGATATTTTCAACAAAAATTTTTCAATTTCAAAGATCAGTCTCGATTTTTTTATAATAAAGGATGAACAAGTTTTATCGTTCACTACAACTCATGTTGACTACTATAAAAATAATTAAAGAGCTTGTAAAAAATATATTCATAAATATTTACTCACTTTATAATTAAGTTTAGGCTTCTTTAAAAACAATAATAAATGAATAATTATTACTCCAAGGTGTAGGTATAGGGTGGATGGGACTAGTGTTAGTAATTATATGGTGGCAAAATTAAAATCCTTATCGAGAAATCGAAAGTGAAAATGATCAATCAATGATTTATATGACTAAAGTTGAAAATTTTGATTTTTGGAGTTTCAGAAATTAAGTTTGAATATATGAAATTGAAATAAAAAATTTTGAATATATAATTTTAAATTCATTGAAATTAACCTTAAATTAAATATTCGGAGTTGATAACATCAAACTTCACACATTTGAGTGTGACATTAAAGTTGACAATTCTCAATTTTCAATGACGTAAACCATATATAGTAAATGGTGATATTTTTTTATCATAAAATAAATAACATAATCATAAATAAATTTAACCATCATTAACGAAATTTTGGAGTTTAATTCAGAAGGTTTGAACTTAAATATTACAAATTAAATTTCAAACCTTCTATATCTACCTCTCACATATATTTAAAAGTCTAGTAAATGGCCAAAGCCCAAGGGCTTTTATTATGAGCAAATTTCATAAATGATAAATATATAAAGCTTAAATATGCTATATAGCTATAGTTTGGATAATTAAATTTCGTAACTATAGTTATATCAGTATTTGTATAATTCAATATTTGTATACGTTTGTATGATTTGCTATACAATCCGCAGCTTTGTATAACGTTTGTATATTTGGCTATAAAATTCATGCACAAAGTTTGTATAATTTGATACACAATTCATAGTGCTAGTATATTTTTATATACAATTTGATTCGCGCACAACTTTTGTATAATCGCGCGAATTATATAAAATTCAAATTATAATTACAGCTAGATGTTTGTTAGGAGTTGTAATTAATTCAAACTATAGTTATATTAGCTAATTAATTAGTATATTTTTGCTTATCTGCTTAATTTTTTTCCCTTTTTAAAAAAATAAGATATTGCTTCAACTTTTTTTAGGGAAATAATGGGCCCATTATTGGTTAAGGCTTGAAGTTACCTCGTTGGACCAAATAGAAGTTAGGCCCATATGGTCCCAAGAAAAAAACAGAAACTTTCAAGTGATCCATATGGCCCAATAATTAATGGGCGGTGCAAAACTTGATAATGACATTTAACTAATTCATTTGCTCAAAATATTTCCTATGCATAACACTACCTTGATTTTGAATAGCAATTTTGACGTAACTAATAAAATTGTTATCATATGATCCCTAGATCATAAGTCAAGCGGTAAAAATGACTTTTTACAAAAGTGTAATATACAATTATATACGTAATAGATTTTTGTGATTCGATCATTTTCGAACTCTGGACATAGATATTCATTTTAATCGCTTTCAGTTAATGTTCATTGCTGAGTAATTGTTCGCTATTTGATTGGAAAAAATGGTCCAAAAGTTTTCTCTCTCTTAGCAAGTAAGATGAGATCACTGGATCGACAATAACATATAATGATATAGAAAGAGTGATCAGCAAATTGGCATGATATATAGTTAACAAATTGGAAATTATGGGACTTTTTTTTGCCTTTTTGCTAAATTTAGACGTGTGTTATGTCATAACAATTTAGTTATACTAAATTAACTTATATGCCTCCCTTTCCTTATTTTGTTTTTTTAGTCACTTTTTGGATTTAACACCGTCCATTATTCTTGAGTGATACACCTCAGTTTCTTTTTTGTCCTCTTCTTATTTTAATAATCTCATAGTCGAAATTGTTCCGATTAATCTTGATTATATTTATAATTTCTAGTTTAAAATAGAAGATATATTTGTCCTGGTATATTTTTTGTGAATTTTTTTTTCACGATATACTAAACAAAGTAGATATACAACATGTCTGATCAAATTTTTGAAAAGTCGATAGTACTTATTTACTTCTTGAAATATTTTATAATGACCTTATTTGTGTGTTCCCACCGAGAAAAGAGTTTGTTTGGGATATTGGTCAAGAACAAATAACTTTTTTAATATCGATATGAGTAATTTTAAATATGGAATTGCTATTTATTTATTTTTTAAAGAAAAAGTACTTGTGTATGAGAAGATAAAATAATTCTTGGAATATTCAAATGGCATATGTCCGAATGTTGTAACTACTATAACCGACAGATAAATCACATATCACATGTGAGCTATTCTTTTTTGTTTCAAATTAATAGAATTTTTTAGACTGATTTTAATGTTTAAAAAATTTGAATTCAAAGTTTAAAGTGAATGTTTGAAATTTTTTTATATTTATTATTTTATTTATTGAATTTTTATATTTTTTAAAAGATAAATTACATTATATATTTATAATTTTATGAACAATAGTAGAAAGAATGATGTAAATTTTATAATAAAATCTTTTAGTTTATTCAACCTGAACAATTGATAAGAGGTAAGCAAAATTGTGGTTCCAACAAGAATTCAAATGTGTGACTTTGTCATGCATTTTAATGGTTTGCAAATTATATAGAAGAGTAAATCATTTTAGTCTAAAAAAAAAACACCAAAGCAAAGTCGCCCTTTTAGAATACTATACTCATTGCATCAAACTCTGAATACTATACTCATTACATCAAACTCAACTGATTAAGAAAAAATCATATAGGATTTAATTCGCAGGATACATCAGCTCAGTACACCAACTCAATCACCTTACAGATTGTACATATTAGTGCTCTTTTTGGAATACTACATTTGTTGCACCAAACTCAACTTACAAAGAAGAACCAAATAGAATTCAATCCACAGAATATACAGCTCAGTACACCAACTCAATCACCTTATAGATTGCGCATGTTAGTGCTCCTTTGGAATACTATACTCATTGCATCAAACTCTGAATATATCAAATTCAACTGACTAAGAAAGAATCAAATAGGATTCAATCCGCAGAATACATCAGCTCGATATACCAACTCAATCACCTTACAGATTGCGCATATTAGTACTCCTTTTGGAATACTACATTTGTTGCACCAAACTCAACTTACAAAGAAGAACCAAATAGAATTCAATTCACATAATACACAGCTCAGTACACCAACTCAATCACCTTACAGATTGCGCATGTTAATGCTCCTTTGGAATACTACAGTTGCACCAAACTCAACTTACTAATAAGAACCAAATAGAATTCAATCTGCAATATGATATACTTTAGTTATATCAGTTCAATCACCCTTACGAGTTAATTACTCAACCATAATATAAAACAATATAAGTAAAGAACGATTCATTTCAATATCTCTATCGATCAACCACGCCTCAATCCCAAACAAATTAGAGTCGAAGACGATTTTGTGCACAAAAACAAGAAGATTCAAATGCTGATAGTGTTATTATTTTACAAAGAAGAGAAATGAAATACTAGTATATGCTTAAATTGAACAGGCTATTATCCAACAACTTTCTTAAATTTCCTTTTTTCTTTAAATCTAACTACTGACTCATAGAAATTCCAATTACATTCTGAAACTTATAGTTAGACCATATGAACATTATAACTCCCTCTGATAAGCCCTAGAACTATACATTGAATCGTCCAATCGAAGACTATGGATTCCATACACGACGTGACAACAGGAATGAAGCGACTATGACGATATTATGCAGTTGAAGTAGACTTCAGTGACAGTTATTAGATTCTGGAGTTCCTTCATAGCCATAGGGATTCTTCTTAGCCCAGTTCCACTGATCCCTGCACATCTCTTCGATGCCATATTTCGCCCTGAAAGTAACAGAAGCCGGAGTGTTTAGAGGCAAATTCAAGATCTAAAGGTAGTGTGTCTATTGAAGTGTTAGAATCTCGAAAAGCATGACTTACTTCCACTTCAGCTCGCGTTCTGCTTTCTCCGTAGCAGCATATACAATTTCAGCATCTCCAGGGCGTCGACCAGACATAACCATTGGAATTTTCTGGAAAGAAGGGAGTAAAGAAATAGGTAAGTAATGCAACACTTAACATTCATAAGGCCCTTTACAAATAGAAAGTTCAAGAATTAGCAAGAGCCTTTGTCCACTAGGATGTAGAAAACGAAAAAATGAATTGTCATTCGGTGATGAGATGGGAAAGAGCTAGCATATCTGTACTGGTGGGAGCAGCAGGTACTCAACGTATTACTCTACGTATGCCAACAAAAGAGCTAGCACTGTGATTTACTTTTTCCTCCACCATCGAGAGGAATGATAAGTAACAATATACCCGTTTTTCAGTTTTACATGTACTTGCTCCCACCACACAAAAACAAATGACAAGCATTCCATACAGGAAAAGTAAACTAAAAGATCTGGGAGTGTGCATTACTGTCGAAAACAATCACAATATAAAGCTCACAAAGGTGGACACAACGACACATCAAGGAGGAAGGCAATTGAAATCTACCTTTCCTGATGCCTTCTCAAATGCAGCCACCATTTCCAAGACTGAAGTTCCTTTTCCAGTTCCCAAGTTGTACACTTCACAGCCTAAAAGGATCGATCAAAATAAGCAAATACAACTATAAAAATGAGCCAGCGGAGAACAATACCACAAATAATCACAATAGAAAACGTATAAACAATAGCAAGTACATACCTATGGAAGGATCAGATAGTTTCTGCAAGGCAGCTATGTGTCCGTCTGCTAAATCCACAACATGAATGTAATCACGGACCTGAAAAATATCACAACATTATTAGTCTCCGAGGAAAATCTCATAGAAAGGACAGCTTTTTGTCACGTTCATCCAAACTACAGTATGCTTGACGTCATAAAACATAACTTTTGTCATGTAAAACAGACAACGGAGGAAGTTAAAATGTTTGCAACACATGCAAAGATTTGCTATAGAAAATCTAGTCATACCCCTGTACCATCCTTGGTTGCATAATCAGTTCCATAAACTTTCAGCTCTTTTCTTCTGCCAACAGCAACTTGTTGAACAAATGGCATAAGGTTGTTCGGATATCCTCTCGGATCTTCACCAATTCTGCCACTTGGATGAGCACCAACAGGATTAAAGTACCGGAGCAATATGATTTTCCATTCAGAGTCCGCGTGTTGTACATCACGGCATATTTCTTCAATGATGAGCTGACAATTGAGGCTTGTTAAATCATGCACAGATAGAATAAACCGACAATTTTGGACTTCAACAAATTGAGCGCCACAAATTCAAGCCAAAATAATTGACAGTACCTTTGTCCGTCCATAAGGATTTGCAGCATTCAGGGGGAATTCCTCAGTACAAGGAACCTTTTTTGGCCAACCATAAACAGTAGCTGATGATGAAAACACAAGCTGGAGAAGCAGAGAAGGAAATCAGTTAAAACAATGATTTACAAGAAAAGAGACGCATCATAAAAGTTCACCAAAGTGCGAGGAATACCCTTTTGCATCCATGAGCTGCCATGACTTCCAAGAGGGTGATTGTTCCAATGAGGTTGTTGTTATAGTACAGCAGAGGTTTCTCGACACTTTCACCAACAGCTTTTAGTCCAGCAAAATGGATAACAGCATCAAATCTGCATTGAAAAATATAATTCACGGCAAAGCAATGTATCAAAAGTTAATACAATTTGAGCAAAGTAGTCAATAGGCTAGATTCAGCCATTCAACAACTACTCTTCAAAGCTTAGTTTCATCTGAATAGTCCATAATTAAAGCACTACACGGTAAATAAACCATCATCAGAGTGTACAACATAACTACATTACATTCAATACTAAGTAATTAGAAGAAAAAATTGTCTTTTGAAACCATTAACACAGTTTTTTTGGTAGAACTTACTTGTTAGACCTGAAAATCTGCTCAATTGCCGGCTTATCACGTAGATCCACCTATAGTATAAAGACAAAACAATAGAATTTAGCCACCAACTTAAAGGAATTAAAAAAAGAGCAACAAGAAATCAGGCTTAGTCCTTATAAAAGAACTACTACACAGGAGAACTATCATTACATGACAAGTAAATCCACCAAAAGCAAATGTGTCCATAGAAGTAAATTTGACTGTGGCCAATAATTATTAACATCAAATTCAATAGATTACTGAGACTAATTTCCATAAAAATTACTGATATACATGGAAAGAAAAAAACAGTTTTGACAGTTTGTCTATACACTACAACAAGAAAGTGTACTTCACCAAAATATTTGTTAAATGGAGAGAGAAACACATGATAGACCAGAAATAATCATTTCAAGAAAAAAAACAAAGAGTACAGATATTGACCACATAGCAACAGTAAGATTTCAAACAGTTGGAAAAAATCAATCTTTTTTGTTTTGAAAAAAAAAAAAGCAGCAAAAACTCAAATTCATACATTTCCACCTTATCCACAAAACCCAGAACTGTTCTCAAAAAGTGGAAAGTAAAACGAGAAAGAGAGGCCCCCATGAAAAGGAAAAACGGAAAAAGGGAATATACCAGAAATAACTATTCTACCTATGCACATGGCATACAATTCAACAATGAAATAAGAACACAGAGATTGACCACACAGCAACAGCAACCCAATAAAAATCCAATCTTTGAAAACCCAAAACTCAATATAATACAACAAATACACAAAATCATACAATTCCCGAAATTATGATTCTATTCAGAAAGAGAAATAAGGTTCAGAGATGGACCCCCTAGCAACAGCATACTCATTCAAAAAACTGGAAGAACTCCATAAAAATACACTGAAAAAGACAACCCAAAACTCAAATTCATACAATTCCAGAAAAAACATGCTTTTGTTTAAGAGATTGACCACATAACAACATTATACTGATTCAAAAAACTGGAAAAACTCCACAAAATCCAATCTTTACACTAAAAAGGAAAACCCAAAACTCAAATTCGTACAATTCCAGAAACAACCATTCTTTTGTTTCAGAGTTGAGCACATAACAATAGCATACTAACTCAAGAAACTGGAAAAATCCATAAAAATCCAATCTTTACACAACAACAACAAAAATCCATAAAAATCCAATCTTCACACTACAACAACAACATGAATCCCACAAGTAGGGTCGGACATGTACGCAAACCTTATCACTAACTCAGTAGGTTTCCAGAAGGCCCTCGTCTCAAAAATTGAATCTTTACACTAAAAATGAAAACCAAAAACTCAAAATTCAGACAATTCCCCATTTCTCCCAAACCCCACACCAATTCTCCATCCAAAAACAAAAAAACAAGACCCCATGTAAAGGAAAAACAGAAAAAAGAAATATACCTTGTGAAAAGTGAGATTAGAGCCCTTTTCACCAGCAATTTCTTTAACCCTTTTCACAGCAATTTCAGAAGAATTGTCCAAATTATCAATCACCACAATCTTATACCCACCGAGCAACAATTGCAACACTGTGTGACTCCCAATATACCCTGCTCCCCCTGTCACAAGTATGTTCTTCGACATGGTGTAGTAGTACTATACACAATAAAAAAAATAAAAATAAAAAACTAAACCCCAATTTTATATAACAAAGATTTCGGTTTTGGTGAAAAAGAATCCCAAAAATCAAGAAAAAAAATCTGATCTTTTTTGGTTATTGACAAGTTTGAAATAAAGACTCCTAAGTCCAACCTTTTATAGGTGTATAAAGGGAAAAAAAAGAAAAATTGAAACTTTTGGCTATTTACTTAATTGGGTCGAAAGAATTTTCAAGAGTTTTTAAGAGGGAGGCAAAGAAGATGGAGTAGAAGAAAAGGGACACGTGTAGTGTAGGTCAAATGGTGGTTTTGAGAAATTTCAAGAAAATTTTTTTTTATTTTTCATAAACTCAAAAAAAAAAAATCAAGTCGACTTGATTTCTGAGATGAGAATTTTACAAAAACAGTCTCTCGATCTTTCTAAGAAATAGTGATAAAGTTTTTATATATTTTATTTTTTCAGACTCCACTTATAAAATTTTATTATTATTTTTATAGATAATATATAGCAATTATTTAGACATAATTACATAAATATCAAATTCTTAATAAATTTGATTTTTTTATTCAAATATTATTGTTCCAATAAAATTTTTAAAGCAATTAATCATAAAATCGTATAAAGTGATAAAGTATTATTTATTCAAATTTCTTAAATAAGAGATTTTAAATTTTGAATACGACTCACATTGATTGAGAATACTTTAATAAAAGAACTTTCAAGATCATTTAAGTCAATCGAATAAATTTTTTTTGTCCAATTAAGAGACTTTAAGTTTTGCGTACAATAGCATTATTAAGTAGTACTTTAATACTTTCTCCATTTATTTTTACTTAATAATTATATTAAAAAATATATGTCCAATAAATATTTATTTATATTATTAAATTAAGAGATAATTTTATATTTAATTTATAATTTATTTCTTATTATTAGTCATAATTATTTTTTATTATATTTATCAAAACATGATGTTATATATCAAGGATAATTTGATAAAATTATTTTTATTATTTAATTTTTCTTATTTTCTATCAAATTTTAAATATTTAATTATATCATAAAATATGAATATATATAGGTGATCTTGTTTTGACTAAATAAGACTGTCTAGATTCTCATATAAGACTGTAAACTCATGATTAACCCCAATATCCAATGAAGAATATTCAATTTTTTATAGTGTATATTTTATTCCATTTGTGTCAGCTTTTTAATGCAAAAGGAATTTAAAAAAATAAGGATAAATAAATAAATTTGAAATAATCTTAATTCTACTTACTAAAAATTTGAATATAATAGAAATTTCATCAATTTAGAGTTGTATCATACAAAATTTTATTTTAAAAAATGCTTCTTATCAATTTAATTTAAGATCTTTAGTTAAATATAAAATAATTTTAATATATATTATTACAATTGTTGATATTTTTTTTAAAAAAATTTACATAACGTGAATCTAAAATTAATCGGAGAGAAGAAAAATTAGTTAATGACTATGTTTTTTAACTAAAAAATAAAAGGAAACGATTCATGCTATTGATCTTAGCTTTACTAATTGTCCAAGGTAATTATTGTTATAGGTAATTAACTAATTAAAATATTAATTAAATATTTGTCTTTATTGTTATTGGTTGTAACATGATTTATTTTACCTTGGGAGTCGTGAAAATTTATAAACTTTGTCCGGTCTTAGAATATTAACTTTCTGTTAGCAGTTCTTTTGGATCATATTTTTAATTTTATAATCAAAAATAAAAAATAGTAAAATATATTCTCTGTGTTGATTTTCGAGGGCTATGTTTCATTCTGTTATTTGCTTCTAGAATTATCTTTTTGATAAGGTTTTTGTTTTTAAATATCAAAGATTTAAAGTATTTACAAATATTTTTCAAATATATATTATTCATTAATTAATTTACAATTAATATGGTCCTCTTTTATTTACATAAAAAAAGCTCAAAATCATAAAAGATATATATTAACTATACAATGCAAATCACTTATATATACAATATACACTAAATACATATTATGATATATAGTCGAATACCCATACACTTTATTTTGTTTCTATAAGTGGGTCATAAGGTCATTTAATGTTTTAATTTTATTCAAATCCTTGTCCTATAAAATGCGTAATCTGTTGAAATTAATGTTTTTTTCTATTAATTAATGTAACAAATCCTTATCAATAAAACTTATCTTCTGCCGAAAGTAGCAAATGACGTATTTTTTTAATGCATCCATCGTCTTGTGATGCACAAAATGAAATTATTTTTTCTTTAATTAAGATTGTAATTTTAAAGTTTGAATATAAAAAAAATAATTTTGATAGGGAACGCTTTCTAAATAGATTTTATGGAGCATGAATTTGAATTGGTCGAATTTGAATACAAATATCGACATAAAATGAAAAATTTTAAAAAAAAATATCTCAAATATATATTCTCAATTTGTTGAAGTCACATATATCGAGTTTGAATTTAATTTATCTATTGAAATCCTCAGGTTTCTTTCTTTTCTCAATCTTTGTTTGTTAAATTCAATATTTTCCCTCAACTTCACTAAGAAGGCATAAAGAAACAAATCAATTATTCAAATTGAAATAATTACGATATTAAATCAATTTGTAATTTGCACACAGTTCAATTATTTTTACGAACTTTCTTCCTTTCTAGTAATTTTATCTTTTTCTTTTTATTGTTTGGCCGGCGGGGGAGGGGGTAGGTTGTGCAAATTGTTCAAATTTTAGGTGTACACATTGTGGTCCAATTTCTAAAATAATTTGAGGGTACCACTTGTTTTTTACACGAATAAGAATAATCAAGGATAATATTACAAAAGTAAATTTATTTTTTTGCTATATTTTTAATATGACAACCCCACGCATCACATTAGTTTTATTTCAAAATAGATCAAGCGAATCTTTTCACTTCGTATTTAGTACTTACTTTAAGTCCCGAATTAATTCTTATTTACATCATATTGAAAGGACAGAATTCACTCTTTAATAATTTTTCCTTTATATTCAAAACTCAATTTTGAAATCTCTGATCAAGAATGAAGGAATCATATCGTCTCACTAGAATCCTTATTGGTGAGCTATATATAATTCTTTTTTTAATTCTTCCTTCTATTTTCATGTACTAAATTAATTAAAAGTATCTACTATTTGAAAAACAAAACAACAACATTGTGTTATTGTACACTACACTAAAAGGAGCAAATTAAAGGGTTCCCCCTATATTAAGGGAATGTTTGTTTAAGCCCTAAGTTTTTGAACTTTGATTAAATCCCAATTTTTAATTTTGTAATGACATGTTGAATATTTCCTCTCTTTTACATTTTAATTTAATTGACACGTTATATTTATTAGCCCTATTATTCACTTTTACTCTAACTTCTTTAGTTTTATTTATTTTGTTATTCTATTATCTTTACTCTTTGCTTTCTTCGTTCCTTTTGAGTTGGTATATCGTATTTTCAGAAAGTTAAGCTTACTGATTTTTAAAGTTGATATTTGTATTTTTAGTATTTTAAAAAATACTATAAAATACAATTTTTTTCATATCAATATAAATAAAAAATATATCTTATAATAGAACTCATAGTTCATAGCCTTGACTCTCAAAAAAAAAATTGTTACAATTAAATAGGAATGGACAATTATATATATATATAAGTAGACATACGAACTAGTCAAAAGAGATTCAACATCTAATATATATATATATATATAAATTTTCAATCGAAGAAAGTTCGCATGAACCCGATAAAGGAATAGCTCGATCCCATATACATATAATTATATGCATGTAATAGTCAAAAGATCTTTTTTTCCCCTAAAACTTTGTCATCAGTCACCTTTCACCGTATAAATTGACAAGGAAATGCTAAATTAACTAATCTTATAGAGAGATTTTAGTTGACCAACCAGGATGAACAACCTTTACTGCATTTCCAAGTTTCAACTTATAAGTGATCATGTGATTTCATTAGTCTTAATTAGAAAAGACTTGTACTATAAATGTATATTTTATTTATTTTTTTCTCTATTATTTTCAACTTAACTTTTTTTATTAGTATCATATTTTCTTTTTAATTTGCTTTGAATCGTTTCACTTGAGTCGAGGTCGAAAGTAATTTCTCTATTTTTATAAATTAGATATATCAGTAATGATTATGGTAAAATTGTAAATATTCTTCATTTTTAACTAAGATCTCGAGTTCAAATTTGAATACAAAGTCATCTTTCTTAGGAAATATTTTATTCTCAATATGAAATTTTCTAATACGAATCTAAATTAATCAGATTTCTATGTAAATATTAAATATCGGATATATTTTACACTTTTGGTGGTTGTCAAGTGTCATATGGTTGCCACCTTTGCATTAATTATGGGTAACGTGTTGTAACTGAAAAACACAGTTGGAATTTCTTGAGGATAATGAGATATATATCCACTTTTTTGACTATCTAATTTATTATGTAAATATTATAAATTTATAATTTAGTAATATTAGCCACGTGAAATCTGCCCACCCAAAACTTGGAAAAGAATAAATTAAATAAATTCAATTAAAGAAAAGGCAACTTTTTTTTGGTTCAAAGGAATTAGAAAAGGACTTGGTCATACCTGTAAATTAAATGGCGCAACAATATTTAATATTTGATCCGATTAATTCGTATTCATATAGCATTTATTGTCGTTTTTTGTATCTTCTGCTTTTTGGGCCTCTATCTCGATGAGGTAGTAGCAAGTTCTGCGTATATTTTACTCAGATTCCTCTTGAATTTTCACTGGGTATATTGTTGTTGTTATTTAATTTGTACTCACTTTGCATCGCGTACAACTCAATAAAAGATAAGCATTGTTTCCACCATGAGCTTATATGTTGTAAATTTGAATATAATCGGGGATCCAAGGTGAGTTGGTGAATGTTTGGATTGACTTATTTTAGATACTTTAATACTAAAACAATTTTAAAGTATTTTTGGATAAAGTAAATAATACTTATAAGAATTTATTTTTAAAATAAAATAATAAAAATAAACCAAAAATTATAATTTCTAACTTATGATATAAGTCATAAGCTAAAAGAGTAAAAGTCGATCCAAATGAGATCTTTAGTTTCCCAATTTGGGGGTTCGAAGAATTTTCTTAAACAAGATTTAAGACCATTATCGCTTTATGAATTAATTTTTAAAATTGAATTTAGACTCAATATATAGTTCTCTTATTAGTGGTTAGATTTTTCAATTTTGTAATAGCAAGTGTAATTATATTTCCTTTGTAGATGAACTTTTATACTTAAGTCATCTATCGTCTATAGGATTAGCAATGAAGTTCGTAGCCAACTTTAATTTTAATTTTTTTTCTTATAGTGATTAATATTTTTCATCTTATCTCAATTTGTTCTACTACCAAGTGTTGTGCGTAGGAAAAATTGCAACACCATTTTTTATGATAAGAAAAACTCGTAGTCACTATTCTTTGATATGCACAGAGTAAAATTCTACGTCTATACAATAACTTGCAAATCATATCAGAAAAGTCACAGACAATTGTTACTTAAACATTATGGCAAATATGACATGTCATTTTTTATACAACAAAAGATATCAACTTTTTCAACCATTTAACTTTTAAGAGACTAATTCATACGCTCCGCGGACGGAGCAAAAAGTGGAGTTTTGGTCAGAGCAAACCGTCCTATTCTATTACTAGACATAATTAGGAGAAACTCATCCGAAACTAAAGCCCTATTCTATTACCAGACATAATGGGGAGAAGCTCATCCAAAACTAGAGTTAGAAACACTTTATTTTGTTTGTTGGCGTTCTTTTTTGTAGGAGTTATTTTTTTGTTACTCATTAAAAAATTATATTGTATAAAATTTTCTTAACTTAGTTGTGTATTCACTTATTTATATTTGACTTGTCTTTGATAAGAATTTTGACTTCAATATGTCGCACCAACCAAATAATGGTAATTGAGTAACTAATTACTCCTATTTATATTTTCTAGTTTAGTGAATGAATTATGATTAATTTCATAAATATAACTTTGGGTTGTCAGATTTGCTGATCGCACTGAATTAAATGGACCCTCATCAAACTACTCAAATATTACTTGGACAGAAATGGATTGAGCATGGAACAAAATAGAAAAAATTACTTTAAACGATGAGTTTTAGTCCAATCATACCGACTTTTGATTTGTTTGTTGTAACTTGTTATAGTACTATTTGAAAACCAATACAAATCTATTATGACATTTAAATACTTTTAACTAGTCTATTTCTATTTGAATTTATAAATCTAGCCAAAGTTAGCTCAATAACCAATCCAAACTTGAACTGATTCAACATGTCATGTTTCTGTTAGCTAATTTTGGCAAGTTATATCGTTATATATTGTATTATTTTTGTTCGTCATTTATTTTATTATTTTTATTGTCTTTATAAATTTTCATTTATTGTCCACTCTAATCATTTCATATCTAGTATGTTTTACTTTTGGAAATGCTATTTTCGAGATGAGGATCTCTCAAGAACCACCTCTCTATCTCTATGAGGTATTAGTAAAATCTTCGTACATTTTACTCTTTTCAAATCCCACTTGTGGAATTTCACTAGATAGTAGTATATTTTTCTAGTTCTATAAAGATTGTCCATGGCAAGGAGCACATATCCATGATATAATCAGCCACATACAAACCAATACAACATTCAGCCCATGAAGAAATCTAGCCCAACATATCAGTGAAATCCTACGAGTGGAATCTAAAAAAATAAAATGTAAACAGACATTGTCACTATCTTTATCTTGTAAAGATAGAGAGGTTATTTCCATGATAAAACTTCCAAACACAATAGATAATGAGAGCACTTATAGCATGCTTTATTACAGTTGAAGACCTCTTATATTGTTTTACCTTTTTTTATTTAAATGTCAAATGTCATATAAAACATTACTTCAAAGATCAGACCAATAGTTGCAATATATTTTCCCACTGGGAACAAGAAAAAATGAATTAAAACTGTTTCAGTACATATTATTGTGGTGATTTAAAGCTATTCGCCTTAGGAAAAATTGGTGTTATTTTGATAATTATGAGTTTTCTACCCTCCTGCCTATCTAATGGCAACTACATTAATGCAAGAGTACTTTTGCTTAGTTCTCACCATATACCCACTTCTCTGAATTACTTGTGTAATCAACCAACTCCTCTGGTTTAAACCATAGGTTGATCTCATCCTTCGCTGTCTCGGGACCATCGCTACCATGGATGATGTTCCTGTAAAGCAGATTGTATTTAACACACATCATGCAATCATACAAGCAGAATGATCCAGTTCAAGGTGAGAAGTTATGTTACCTTCCAACTACAACAGCTAAGTCGCCTCTGATGGTTCCGGGTTCAGATTTCTGTGGATCCGTGGCTCCGATAAGCTTCCTTCCGTATCTGATAACTCCTTCACCTTCCCAAACCTGAAGAAAAGTGAATGGAGTTCCTCATGATGAAGCAGTTTTGGCAAACAAATATAGTAAAATGACACTTGACTACAAAATGCCTCTTACTTACCATTGCTAAGACAGGGCCAGAGCTAAGGAAATCACACAGACCGTTAAAGAATGGTCTCTCACTCAAGTCATGATAATGCTTCTGTGCAAATTCCTTGGAAGGAATGACAACTTTGATTGCAACCAGCTTGAAGCCCTTGCGCTCAAAGCGTGAAATGATTTCTGAAATCTAAATTGCAACAAAATTTTATCAGCCAAACATAAAATTTGCAATCACGCATATGCTAGGTGGTAGAATTGTGCAACCAGAGAGGAGGAGGAGGAGGAAAAAGCATTCAGATAAAATTTTAAAATGCAAAGTAACTTCAGTTTCCTCTTGAACTAAAGGACAGGGGGAAAGCACATTATTGGGAGGTCATATAAATAAAGATAGCAGCAACAGAAACCAATATCATACCAGGCCCCTCTGTACTCCATCTGGCTTGATGGCGATAAAGGTGCGCTCCATCTTGAAAGAAATAAAAACAGATCATATGTATTATTAGAAGGAATGAAAAATGATGATAAAATGGACAATAAAACACCTCAACCAAGGGCAAGGCTGAGAATATGACACCTCAGCAGCATGTGCTTCTTGCTCCTGGAGCATGTAAGCTAAACAATGAAGAGAGGGAAAAGATGAAATTAGAATACAAATTACAAATTTCCCAGAATAAGGAAACAAAGCAAGTGGGTTGATCACTCTGTAATATGATTTCACATTTATTCTTATTTCCTATACTAATAAGTTCCAACATGATTCTACTTTTAAAAAGACTGCATGTGGTAAAGGATGGAGGAGAAGAGAATGTGAGTGATTATACTTGTGGTTCACAAGGCATATATAAAAAAATGAAAAACAAGGGAGGAGGACAAGTTATAACTTTTGTAGGGGAGAAATGGAACGAAATGCTCAATTTATGAGCATAAGTACAGCAAACCATTTCACCCCATACTCATGCAAGAGAATTGACTATTTGTTATAGAAGAGGTTCCGGATGCCATAATGCCAATGTTAAGCAAGAGACAAGACTCCTCTTCCTCGGATTTCCACCTGCACTTACCACGAGCCACACAACTATTTTTTTAAGAAGAGGTGGAGGTAGGCCTTTCATATGTTTATGGAATTTTGTGTTCACCTTAACAAGCTGCCCCGCCCTCCAAAGTCCAGTCCCACCCAAAAGCAAAATATAAGATGGCAGTGTAGTGAGTATTTCTGGAGCCTCATATAGGAGGACCAACAGCTTTAATGCAATCTTGTTTTGAGCATCCTAGTAAAAGGCCTAATGTAGACACCTAAATGCCAATAACCATTTACTAGAAAAAGGCACAACGCAGAAGCTTACTCAAGGAATCAAATTTCACCACAAGAGGCTTTCAGAGAGGGGCATGTAACAAGTCCATGAGAAATGAAGTTGAACAAACCTGCTGCAGGAAGGGCAAGGACACCAGAAATCCAAGCTCGGGAAGCACTTCCAGATTCAGTCCTGCCATATGAGGCCAGAGAAGGCACCACTCCTCTCAAAGAAACTGTGGCTGCAGCAGCAGCTGCTCGCCCTCCTGCAACAAAGACAACTCAGAAATACATCTTTTATTCAAATCCTTCTAATTAATCTCTCCTTTGAATAGAAATCAGCATTTTTTACTATAAGCATCCATAGATAAACTAAAAACATATATGACACATAATACATGCCCAACAAGCAACCAATCACATAGGAAGACGGGTCATCTTCAATCAGCAAAGCTACAACAGGTACCTCACATTAGTCATACAAATCGTGTGAGGTAAATCCAGGATTTGGAGGTACACTACTTGTAATATGTATACTTTAACTTTTCATCTTGATTTTATATACATACACCTACTCCAAGTTTGAGGTGCAAATGCTGGAAGTGCAGTACATTGAGGTCAAACGTAATCTTTTTTGAACCGCAAATATAAAGGTTAAAATTGGTAATTACCAAATCCATTTGCAACACATTTACTTATTCAAAGACTCCTCAACTGTTGCACAACACCTCCATATTTCCAAGCAGCAGATAACAGAAGCAAAAATCCAAATGCACATACTAAAAAATCAAACACCACGGACCAGAAAATGGAAACAAGAATGTAAACCATCCTTCTACTCTTCTAAAATCAAAACATAGCTAAATAAACAAATTACTATGCAGACTTCACAACAACCACTTCCTCTAAGGTAAAAATAACTACTACACATTACTATTCTGTAATCAAATAGCGTGTTCTTCCATCACTAGATTTCAAATATTTATAAATTATCACCGAATATTACCAAAAAATTAAGATTTTTGGTATTTCTAGGTAATTTCTCAAAATATAAAGTTTTACACCAAAAATCATATGTTTTCAGGACCTCTTTTTAAAAATAAAAAAATAAAAAAAATTGGAATATCAAGGTTAAAGCTCAAAACTTCACTTTTCTTCTTTTCAACTTAAAAGGTTAGCAGTTACAAATCATTAGTCTTTTCCAAAGGAAAATCAAGCATAAAGCTCAAAACTTCACAATTTTTTCCTTATAATTAACCAACTAAAACTTCTCATCAATTAAAATCTATAACAATAACAAATCTCAAAACAACCTCAACTTAATCCACATCAACAATGAAAAATGAAGAAACCTAACGAAAACTTTACCCATAAAGCACGAGAACTCTGCTACAAAGAGGTTGGACAGTATATAAGTTTACAAACAAATATATGCTAAAAAAAGTTCAAACTTTCATAAATTTGTTTTGATAACCAGAGCTCAAACCTTCATTAACTACAAATCTCAGCTAATACAGTTCGAATCAGCAATGAAAATTGAAGAAACCAATGAAATGGCCAATTTGCAATAAAACAAAAATTATACCTGAAAAAGCGCGAGAAGTCTGCTTGGAAGAAGCAGAAATGAGTGACTTAGCAGCTCGTGAAGCAGATCTGCAAATCTGAGAATTCATCTCCGAGCTTTTAGAGAGAGAAAGTACAAAAATGTGTGAAGTGAGAGAAAGAGTGAGAAATGGAGCGAACTACATATGTTTATAGGTCAGGTTTCCAATGTTTAACAATATCTATAAGGGCTCGTTTGGTTGGTAGATTATGGAGAAATAAGGAAAAATAGCACCAATAAGCAAATATATAATTAGTTATAACTTGAATTAGTTATTTTGCTATAAATATTTAATTTTAATTACAATTTGAGTTTTGTATAATTCGTGTAATTTATACAAATATTATGCATGATTATACAAAAATTAATCGTGAATCAAATTGTGTAGCAAATTATACAAATATTGTGAATATCAACATCCAATCAATGTTATATTATATTGATCTGAGGCACCTTTAGGATAGGTGGGCCAAACCCTAAGCCCAAGTTGCTGAGCTGAATGGTTGATCCATAACACAAAACGGGTTAAAACGAATCTGATTCGTTTAACTTTGACAACTACTACGACGTCGTTTTGCATGTTTATTTCACTCTTTAGGGAGTTCTTTTATGCTCCCTATTTAGCTTGATGTATAAGTCATCATTTTCTATGGTTATCGTTGTTTGGATATGTGATTTGAGATCAAGCATAATTTTAAAATTTAGATTATGATATTTATTTTTTAAAATATAAAATTTGACCTACAAATTTATATTTATTTTTTTAAAAAAAAACTCATGCTTGATGATTTGACGTGAAAAGATTGTTTGTACTATGATAATAGGGAATAAGAAGAATAATTAGGTGATGGTGATTTACAATACGATTGAAATTAAAATATGATATATTCCCCTAGTTTATATTAAGTAAATTTTGGGGTATGACAAATGAAAAATATTGCAGGACATAAACCAAAGGCTACTTTCTACCATTACTCTTTTGATTATTTTCAAACTGTAGAATATATATAAAGTAGTTGAAAATTTCATAAAGATGGAATAAACATCTGTTAGTTCTCTTGAACTCTGAACAAATAACTTATTTTGGACTATAAAAAAGATCTCAACAATTCACTTAGAAGATCGAGTCAAAAGGACGAAGATTAATTTCAGATTGAGGTAACTGAAGTTTCAATTATTGAAAATTTAAATTATTTTTCATTAAACATCGAGGTCACGTGCTATGTATGGGTCGTCGCACCTGTTCTTTTATCATATCTAGTCTTTCTGCTTTTGGGTTTTGAGCTGAGGATTTTAGGAAACAGTCTCTCTACTTCTATGAGGTAGCGGTAAGGTATGCGTACGATCTACCCTCCCCAGACCCCACTTATGGGATAGCACTGGGTATGTTGTTGCTGTTGTTTCATTAAACATTTGTAATTTCTAAAGATAGATTCATAAGGAATAAAGCTGATCCAATTTTGGCATTATGATTTATGCTAAAAGTTGTAACATTAATCTTAAAAAGTTTTTTTCTATTATAATTAGGTTGTCATTAATAAAGAAAGTGAAAGGAAGCAATCATTTTTGAATGATTGTAGATTTAAAAACTATAATGGCATGTATGGGTGATTCTTTTAACATCACTATATTTTGTCTCTTAAAAAGATTATCTTGTTACTTTGCCTACTTGTTATAATCATCCATGTTTAATGAGTAATCATTCTCATTGCTAGAAGTTCTATACTATATTCTTTTATTCTCTCTCTTTCTTTTTTTGTGGGGTGGGTAGTTGTGGGGGTGGGGTGAGGGGTTGCTTTAGGCACCTAAGTATACGAAACACACTAACACGACTAATTCAAATTCAGATCGACTAAACCCATTAAGGTGGAGGAATTTCAGACATTCCACTGGACACTTGGTGGTGCTATATGTACCATCTAGCTAATTGCATTGAACAATAGTAGGTTTCCATGAGCTTCTTTTTTCTTTTTCTTTTTTGGGGCAGGGGGTGAAGGCGGTAGAGAGGGGGTTTTCTTTAGACGTCTAGTATCTAAAACATACTGACACGACTAATTCAAATTCATATCAGAGAGGTTCATTAAGGGGATGCAACATGCTCTTGCCAAAGAGATTCTCTCCATTATCAAAGCTCGGACTAAATTAAACTAGAGGAATCTCAGCAATCCCGCCTAACTTCTTGATGGTGCTGGAGGTACTATCTAGCTGATTCACTTTGACATTCCATTAGCAATCTGAACTACATAATGCTTTGTTGCCAAAGATGTCATGGAGTGGAAATCCTTAAAAACTGTCAACAGATCTTATTTATGTAGTAGTAGTAACTTGACAGTGGCAGTTAAATAAGCTATGAACAGAATAATGGATAAATGCCAACAGTTGTTCAATCAAACTTCCAAGTGAATGATACTGCCATCTTTGCTTCAGTTTCTGGCCTATTTACAGGATGTTGCTACTGAATACTGACCGAAGAACATGTCAAGTCGTGGTTAACTCATCAGGCGCAGTGCAGTTAGATTGCAGATCACATTGATTCTGCAATGATGCCAACCAAGAATCAACCTGCAAAAACAAAGAAAGATTCTATAGCATGCGAGTGGATAATGAAAGACATGTAATGAATCTATAGATAAGATCTTGGTTATTTCAAGACAACATTCTCGAAAGCAAAGCACTAACACGAGTAAACAAACTGGCTACCATTGACATTTATGTTTTACTTTCCTGATAAATACATGTGTGTTACTGTCAGAACTATGCTCGTTCCATTTGTTTATAATGACAGAGTTTGTAAATATCTAATCCTTCAGGGGACACTAATTCGAAATGACAGGATTCCAATAAAGCATTTCATGTACAGCAAAAAAGTCAACACTATTAGTATTACTTACAGCCAGTACTCCACCAAATCATGCATAGAAATAACTGAAAAGATCATATACGCAGAGGTGTATATGAATTTGCATTTATTTGATGGTCCATCTATGAGCTTCAAACATCAACACATGGAAGAAGGTACTAAGACTAAGTACTAGCAGTAGATGATCCCGATACAACCAGTACCTGTATTTTAGAAGCACTAGAGCATTCATATCTCAGCCCATGATGAGTTGAAATGAAAAAACAATATCTAGTATCACCATCGTCTCGTGTAAGACAAGGCATGGCTCCAACTTCAACAACATCAGATAGGAGAGTTGAGTCTTGAGGGCTCAGATCTGCATCATGTTTAGTAGTTATACTTGAATGTATTCATGACCTAGCCTCTTTGTAGTGTTAAGAGATATCAGAAAAATCTTCTTTGAGTCGTAGGATATCAGATTGTCCAAGTAAATAAAAGAGATTATGGGCGTCTATTAAATCACCAGAAGATGGAGAGATGCATTGGCTTGTGAGAATTAAGAGATACACAATTAGAATCCCAGTATAGCCTAAGAGTGATATACCAAATAAAGATGACAATTTCTACATCAAGATGCATGGAGCTCGTGATCAATTGTGTATACGCAACTAAAAGGTCAGCCAATTCCATTATAACTAAACAGTGAGCTATACCAAATAGAAATGATAATTTCTATCCTTACCAAAGGTACTTTTCCTACTCCACCTACATACATGAACAGGGGAGTTGGAGGATGACTTTTGCGGATTTTATCAGACCACATAGACTGCAGGGCAGAGGGACGGTATCATTAAGGTATTCAGATTTCAGATACCAACACACCATTTTCTCTTCTAGAATGTTCCTCCAACTACTTAATTCTAGAATTATCCTTTCTAGAATATTTTGAGACTTTTCTCTCTAGAATACGCTTTCTAGAGATCTTCCTTCAATTCTCTACAACTCTTAAATATTCTTGATTCTTCTTTGAAGTATCTCGTATATTGATAATTAAGTTGTTGATGAATTCTTAACATTTTCTGCCCTCAAAAAGTAAGTTTTTCACTAATAATTTGTTATAGCTGCAATTTTTCAACTCATTTGACAGCCTCCCTTCTAGTGTTTCCACATCTTCCATCACTGTCTTCTACATTCTTGTCTCTGTCTCCATTCACCCTCTTCCTGTATGTTCATCCATCTTGCTTATATATGTTCTTAACTGATTTTAAAACTTTGATGTTGAAAAATAGGGAAGATACAATTACAGTTATAGAGCGTCGAAACCATGAGGATGGTGCAAGAGCCATTGCCCACTGGTGGGCAGAGACAGAAATTTCACCCACCTGATCACGAGGAGTGTGTGAGATTGAGGGGTTGAGGGTTTGGATTTCCATCTCTAATAACTAAAATCACATAGCAGTCAATCAAAATTCAAGAGACACTTAGAGGGCTTCAGATTATATGAGCAAATTTGACGTCCATCATACTACAATGAATACCATTAATCAGCCTAAGCTTATAAGACATCATTTAAGATTTCCAGACTTTCCTGAAAAATAGTTGAAAGATTCAGCCTCTTATGGAGAAATCAGAATTAGGCCAATAGAGGTTAGAGACAAAACACATAGAGTAACAGTACACCATTAAAAGTTTGGAATTATGCACTTACACCAAAATAGGGCAATACCCTAAAAAACCACGACATTTGAAATTGAAAGCTCCAGGCAAATTACCTATGGATGATGAATACAAGTAAATACCCGACCCCTGAAGGACAAGAAATTTAGGTATCCAGTCATCAACTTCAGTGTCATCATCAAGTGGAAGAGGTTCTCCTGGTAAAGCCGCCCATCTCTGTTGAACAAAAGCCAGAATAAGATTGTCATAATTTAAGTCTGAAAAATCCAAGAGAGAACAAAAAAAGGACAGATGTTGGTTTCAGTACCGTTCTCATATACAAATAACCCGACATGCGAGCCGACTGCAGTATTTCGTCAACATGTTCTAATCTGTAAAGAGAAAGATATATAGAGATATATTAAACTCAAATAAGAGCACTGTTTAAGACAAATCCATAAAATAAAAGATATTGGTGGTTGTTCCAAAGGATGCCATCATATTGATAACTCATGTGGGATTACTCTGCGTAAGTTGTTGTTGGGTTTTTTCTCATCAAGTAGAAAACCAGTTACATCATGTAACAGTTACCATCTCAACTTTCTACTACCTAGAAATACGATAATATTCAATTTCCCAATGTGTTCTTTCTTTTTTAAAAGCATGGCCTGGAAGTCAGGAAGTGTCTTAGTTCATTTGAAGAGAACTCCCACAGCAATATCATAAAGGGTGTTCACATTTACTGCTCCATAATTTTCCTTTTATTTAGTTGTTTTTACAGTGGCAGTGTACAGGCCAACTTGCTTACACCTCGATTAGTCCACCAAGTACCAGCTGCCTCCAGCCAGAAGGTACTAGGCAGCTCTTCCATCAAGGCTTATGTAAGTGGAAAGAATTCATCTAATATAGCCTCTGGTGGGATTCGATCCTTAGTTCCCCAGGTGGCAGATGAGAAGAACTACCTGCTTTCTGCTTTTGTCTCTTATTTATCCACTCAACTATCCCTGATGGCTCTATTTACCCAGATGTGAAGAAGCACTCTGGATATGTCCTCTTACCAAAGGATTTTCATGATCAAATACTGAAGCAAGTTCACATGTAGAGAGTTTGGGCGTATAAGGCAGTTTTATTATGTGTGCATGTTATGGTCCACCTTAGCACATTCTGCACATTTTATGAATGTGTAGAAATACTCCATGTTTAAAGGCCAAGTCATCCAGGGAAAAAAAGTAGGTAAAGCTTTTATGCTTTTGCTTGTAAACCTATGAGTTCACATTACAATTAAGGTAGATAGCTATGCATCTATGGATGTGTTCGCACTTCTTATTACGCTAATAATCTACCTCCAAAGAGATGAAGAAAGTCCTTCAGTTTCACTATGCAAGAGGTATGAGTAACTTACTCCATGTTTAAGACATCCTTACATTACAAAAGCATGATATGACCTAGCAGTATGACCACATTAACCTGCAGCAAAATGTATTGGAATCTTCCTCCAGCTAAATCGAAGTATGATCATATCACAGAGGCAAACACACCAAAGACAAATGTATTCAAAGAAAAACTAAAAAAGAGGTGCACAAGACATAATGTCAGAACACAGTTAACGCATCAAAACATACTGAGCTTTTAAATGAGCTTCTCTTTCTTCCAAAGCAGCAATTTCTGACCGAAGAGATTCTACTTCTACAGCAGTTAAAACTACCTGCAAAGTCATGACAAACTCAGTGTTCCTTCACAAAGATATGAATGAACTTGAGAACAACTAACTAGGCAATACCATTTTAGATGGTTATAAGCAAGAAAAAGCTGGTACCTTTTTCTGACCATCTGTACTAGGAACCCAAGGCAGCTTCTTGGGGCTAAACAAATTCAACATTGATGCAGAACTTCTCAACTTTCTTCAAGTCAATCTATAAATGGATCTATTCTGACAGGGAAGAAGCAAAAAGAAAAAGGGGTGAGATTAATTTTGCAAAGATGAACTTTTTCACCTGAAGAACGTTTGCGTTATTCCTCAGAAAAAAAGATACCTCCCAATATATAGACAGTTCTGGTCTCTGAACGGATTTGCCAGCAAATATTGAAGCTTGAAATGATCTCTAAGAAATTCTAGTGTTCGAGTACATCACCATATAATTTATAATTGCAGGAAACCCACGAAACGTGATGGATAAAGTGCAACCAAAATTATCATCAAATCAGCATTTCCAAGTTATAAACTGCAAACTGCAAGACAACATATTCATGGCAATCAACATTGCTAGAAGTTTCACAAGTACTCTCATTGATGTATTACAATGAAACAATGAGAATACTTTCAAAGAGATTCAGCAAATATTTTAGAAGGCAAGGCAGGATTTCCCTTTCTTGGGGACCTACAGTTTTGCTTTCTGATTCTGTCAATTGGATTCAGAGATTTTTACCTTCGATATAAAAAGTGCCTTTCAAACAACGTAGCAGACCCAAGGCTTAGCTCAAATGGCAAAGGTTGAAGGAATTGCAAACTAAGCTTGGTATTCAACTAGAGAGGCGTAGAAGAGAGGGCCTATTATTCCCGAGTATTGAAAGTTGCAGTTGGTCCTAAGGGTTGATCCAAACGGACTTTTCGGTCATTTAAAAAAAAAGTAGCATGCCTGCCATGGCTGAAATCCATAGTAGCTGTCAAGAATCAGTAAATAGTGGACATGCCTCAGATATGGAGTGCAGAACAGTATCTTGTAAGCATTGGTTTGCTTGGAAGCATTATAATGGGCCAGGAAGTTTCTTCAGTCTTGCTCATTATGCTGATAGTTAAATAGCAGGTGAACAGCTCATTATTATGGATCAATTTTTTAAACTGTACCTTGATGAGTTGAAGAAGTTTATAAATAAGGATCACATCCAATTGCAATAGGATATAAAGTGACGATTAAGGAAAAAAAGTTTCCATTTTTAAAATCCGCACAGGAAGCAAAAGCTAGACCAATAGGTGTATCTACCTACCAACTTGCCATTGAAATCAGGAACCACACAAGGAAAAGCATTTGCAAAAGAAGTAATCTGCCTTCACACTCCATATTGCTTTAGATTTATGCCAATTTAACCATGTCAGCTATACGGCCTACCCATCCCAGTACAAATGACCCAATGCTACATCCAGAGTTCTATTGCATTTTCAATAAGAAGACCACCTTTGATCTTTACCTCAACTTCTTTCATAACTAAAATTTCTCCAAAGTAACCAAAAAGCTATTACTGTACCCAACTACAAATAAAACATGATCAAGCATAATCCCCAATGCAATCAATCAATTAACTATCTCTCAATCCCAAATCAGTTGGAGTCAGTTGTGCATCTCGTCAGATGATTCATTATAATAAAGCCATCTTTTTTTGGCTAACAATGTCATTCTTACCCCCTCCCCTTAAGAATGACGCAATGCTACATCAAGAGCTCTATTCCATTTCAATTAAAAAAACCACCTTTGAGCTTTACCTCAAGCTCAGTCTTTCCTAAGTAAAACTTCTAGGCTACAATCCATAACATCCCTTTTGAGCCAAACAGTCTCTCTACAATCAGAAACAATCTCTCTACCCCACAAAAATAGGAATAAGATCGGCATACATGCTACCATCCCCAGACCCCACTTGCGATTGTTGTAATAGGTGCAGCACAAAATAACCTGAAAAGTAACCTAAAGCTAGCATTAATACCCAACTACAAAATCAACCATGATCCCAAAAACAATCAATCAACTACTTATCAATCCCAAATTAGTTGAATTCAGCTCTACAAATCATAACAGTTCAACTATCTCAGCTTTAAAAAAAAAAAACTAAAATTTCTGGGATTAGGGGAACTAATAGTACTAAAGTTGTTTTAAGTATTTACATAGATTAACTGGAATAATTCCATGAAAACTAAAAGCAGAAATCAATATTCAATATTCTCAAGTTTCAAAAATCTTAATTAATGGAAGAAATTGAAAGGAACCTGTATAATTGATTAGGCGAAAACGAAGGAATGAAGAAACAGAGACGAATAGGAGACTTGCTATGTCTGGTCCCCGTTATCTAGCATTCCTTTACGTGTCGACAAGTATAATACAATAATAATAATAATAATAATATTGAATATGATGTATTCATAAGGATCAAATTAATTTTATTATATTAAAATTATATTTAAATTTGAAATATTAAGAATGATTTATCTTTACTCGTAATTTGTTTATTGCTTTTCTAAAACGTGTTTATCATTTGAACAATTTCTCTTATTTACTTTTAATCATATATATTTATTTATATATAAATTAATTTTATTATTAACAAAAAGTTTGAAATTAATAGAAGCATATGCACCTATCATTATTCGCTCTCTATGGATATCTAAAAAAAATTGATAAAAATAAATATGTTATTAATATCAATGAACGTTATATACATAATAATACTATGTTAGACAGATGTTGAAGACAGTATGTATCTCATCTACAACTACAAGCTATCCTTCCTCTCCTTGGTTGTTATATTTTAGGATAGAATTGCAATTTTTCTAAATGTGATTTAAGTCGTAGCCTGATAGATCCTCTGATGTGCATTTGTTAGTATGGTGTTATTGTTTTTGCTGATAGATCCTTCCATTCATTTCCAAACATTGATATATACGGACATTTTGTATAGTTGAGCTTATGGATTGTTGTTGTTAGCATGCCTTTTTGCCTAGATTGTGAAATCAAAAGGTGACGGACATTTGCAAAAGAGTGAACCAAACGATTTGCAGATTTTTCCTATATTTATTTCACTAACGACATCCACAAAAAAGAAAAAAAATTCTTTCAAAAATGCTCTATTTTCTTTTTAATTTAAAAAGAAAAGAAATAAATATACATGTGGTTATATTGTTCAGAATATTCTTAATTTTTATATTAACGTGTCAAATAAAATATCTCAAATTCGACCTTGCACTTAACCGAACTTTTAAATTGGGCAATTAAATACTTAATTGATACTATGCGACGCGTTATCAACTTAATTTACCGCTTAATTAGTGATAAATTAGCATGCGTGGCTTTCATTCCAATAAATTGGGATCAATTGAATTAAGGACTCTATTATTTCAAAATTAAAGCATGAAAAGAAAATTTTTCACTCTCATAGAAGTAAACAAAATTACCTTTTATAGTGGTCAAGTAGAAGCAAACAAAAAAAGAGTACTAAAAACAAAACACCGGTCACCAAGAGTACAAGAAAATACGCACAGTTATCACAAAATGAAGAACCAAGTATTAAAACTTAAAAAAAATGTGAAGTGTAACAATCACTTATTTTCCTCGAAATAATGTTTGGTTGACAAAACGTTATGCAAGTTTTGCAGTTCATTTTGTTAGAAGTTCAAATGAGATGCTGTGGAGAGTTTAAAATAGCAAATAGCAAAACAGAAGGTACACCGGTATTTTTATAAAACAAGATCTGCAGTGAAATCACACAAGTGAAATCTCAGAAGGTAAAATTTACAAAACCTTACAACTACCTCATAGAGATAGAAAAATTATTTTCGAAAACTCTCGTCTCACAGTATCTTTTTTGGAAAAAAAACACTAATAACATCTAATAGGAAAAAACAGAAAGTGAACTACAAACATGATTTAAAGATTTTTAAAAAAAGGGACCATTCATACCAGAAATCAGCCAAGAGGATGGTGAGATAGGCGTCCAAATCCTTGCTCGACCTAAAAGCACTACAGAGAATCGCATATACCAATATGAAAACCAAAATTAGACTAATAAACCACACAACCCATTTGGAGGAGAATAATGGATTGTGGTGGCTTTCGGGGAATAGAAAAACAAGTACGACAAGGCAAGAGCATTTAAGAAAACTTGAAAGTTTTATTGATTAGCTAAAGAGCAGCAAGCAGACAAAACAGAAGACGAGATAATAAGGGGCATTGCAAAAACTCGGAAAAATAAATTGTCTCAATGTGTACTTTCAGGAGAATGATGTATCCGACTTAAATTTAATGACTCAGACTCAATTGACTCTGGCATCACTGCCTCAAATACCTCAGTAGACACATCAGTGTCTGGAAGAGGACCACATTTAGCATCAACAGATTTCTCCTCTTTGACATCATCAAGAACTGAAATATCAGCCCCCATCAAATCTTCAGACACGAGAGGAGCAAGGGCATCAGATTGGCCCACCTCTTCCAGAGACGATGACTTCTCCGCAATTTTACTTTCCAGAGCCACATCCACAACTGTGTCGGCTTCCATGCCAACTCCTTCATCCATGGCAGTAGGGAGATCTGATTTCTCAGTCGGGACAGCTGCTTCATCCATGGTAGTAGGTAGATCTGATTTCTCAGTTCGGACAGCTGCTCCACGCCCAATTTCCACTTCATGTATGGTAACCTGATCCATGGTAGTAGGGAGATCTGATTTCTCAGTCCGGACAGCTCCATCATCCATGGTAGTAGGGAGATCTGATTTCTGAATAGGGACAGCTCCTTCATCCATGGTAGTAGGGAGACCTGATTTCTCAATAGAGACAGCTCCTTCATCCATGGTAGTAGGGAGACCTGATTTCTCGATCGAGCCCAAACCCATTGGCTCACACAGCTCATGAAGTGTGGTTTGTGAAAGCCCTACAACCTCCTCAGATATAGCAGAGACATCAACCCCCTCATCACCATCTTCTGCTAGCCCATCATACATCAGAGCAGAGCCTTCAAGTTTAGCATATGCTGAACTTGGATTCTCTAATTCAGGTGCTGGACAGGACACACCAAGCTGACCAGAAAATGTAAGATTCCCACCATTTGTGAATGTATTTTCTTCCCTCCTCTTCTTGTAAAGGGAAATGGCTTTCTGCAATAGGGTCATTATCACATGGAATAAGAGAAACTAGAAAGCGTGGATTTATGTATACAAGGATAAAACTGATTCACTTAGAAATTGAGCAACTAGATTGGGTGACTAACCCATGAAAAATCCTGTTCTCGTCTCAAAAATGAATATTAAACACAACTATTATCCTTGCATTTTCTCCCTTTCTAAAAAAAACACCTTAAAGAGCAAATATCTTCTGCACATCAATGAAAGGGAGACCAAGCCAAAATAAAGGTATGGTTGTTTTCCTCATTACATTTTTCCTAAAATAAAGGTGAAATACGATATGTGGAGCAAATAATAGAAACAAGACATTACTGTAAGTCACCCCAACAGACATGCATTTTTTGAGTACATAAAAGACACTAATCCTAGGGTAGAAGCATAAGCACACACCTGAAAAACAGAATCATCCACAGTAGAAATGAGTGGTACACTTGAAAATTTGCTAGGCACCGTTGCATTAGATTCTACAGCCCCCTGCTAGAGGAAGAATAAATATTACCTTCTGGTGATGAAAAAAAATAAATAGCAAACAAACAATTCAGTTACCCACTTTACCTCCAAGAACAAGATCTTTGAATTATCAGATGTGAAGATCTGCTCAACATCCATTAAACTGGCACATCGATCAAACAACTCAGGCTCTGTAAGTGCGGCAGATATATCAAGCTTTTTGAGGTAAACATTGCAAAGACGAGCTGCTTCTTTCCCCGATGACTTCACATCAATTGGTTGCTCTTCATGATTAATTTTCAAATCTTCTAAAGTGCTCCTTCCAGGAATACTGCTGGGCTGAAAACTGATATCTTTGCTTTCAGCGTCTTGATCTGTCTGTTTTTGCTCACCCTGAGCTTGCTGAGCCAACTGAGTAGCAAAAGAATTATCTGGACCCTGAATAGAACAGACCTCCTTCTGTGAACCAGATGGAAGCTCCACACTGGTGCCCCTTATTGGCCCTTTCCATACGTCACCTATTGTCTCCCAACTCCGACTATTGTTAGGCAAAGTCCTATTCTGGTCCCAGTCAGGCCTTCCATAAAGGTGAGCATCTTCACCAAAATTGTTAGCATCCCAACCATGCAATGGAGGACCACATGAATCATCTAGTGGAGTTCGCCAACCCATTGGGCGTCCATGGCCAGAAAAGCGGTCTGCATCAGGCATATGGTAAGGAACCCCAGGGTGACTCAATTCCATTGAAGGCCTAACACCGAACATTGGTGGTCCAGGAAACTGCTGCATTGCGGGATGAAAACCAACGGGAGGTGGACCATGCTGGAAAGGCATGAAACCATTTGCCAGAGGTGATGGCCAATTTGGAACCCCCTTCCAAGCATTTCCTTGCATTCTTCCAATATTAGGATCATTAATTCTTCTGTGACGGTTGGTCGTCTTCCCCCTACTGTCATCCTCCAAAGAGCCAAACATTGATGGGTTGTCAACCCCAGATCTAAATGGTGGAGGGGGAGGTAAAGTCGACTTTGAAATGCCTGACAAGTGAATCCCTCTAACAAAAGGAGAAGAAACAGAGACATTATCTCCATCCATTTGAGATAGTTCGTCACCTGCAAATGCATCGCCAGCAAAGTCACGGTTTCCTCTGCCTTCCTTTACTTCCCTGGAACCACCACCACTTCTCTGTGTTGAATCCTCAACATCAAGACTCCGGCGAACCTCAGATCTAGTCGAGTGTCTACGCTCATTGCTTGCTGAAGTAGGAGACCTATCTACCAACTGCAGGGGAGAACTACGAACATCTGATTTAAGCCGTCGTTCAGCCGAGAAATCTCCAATAAAGAGGTCCTCCTTCTGAATCATTTTCTCTGTAGAACGAGATGAAGAAATTCTCTCAATTGATGCACCAAAACCAGTATAGTCTCGAGAGGTTCCACCGTGTCGAATCCTTTCTTCATAAGAATAATCCCTGTACTTAGACTCTTCTTGTTTTGACAGCCTGGTAGGCATAGAAGGGGAGAACATATCATTGTCAGGTTTTGTTAAAACTGATCAAGCGAACAGACAGACTGTTATTAACAGGAAATTAATCAACGTCAGAATCACCAATTAAGCAGAAAAATACAAGGTTCACCATAAGACAACTCGCTTGCGATCAAGAAGGTTTTATAGAGCAAAAACCTTTTTTTTGAAACTGGTAACTTTGTTTATCGAGCAAAAATCTTAAATCCTCTGGTGTCACAAGATCCTTCTGAGTAAGGTAAACTTAAATGTCTTTCTTAAATGGGTGGTAAGGTAATACCATAAGTGAAGCATAGCACCTCTAAAGCCGTGGAATATAGCACAAGAGTCCAACCCGCAACTTAGCATACAAATATTGCACTAAAACAACGAGTAATTACGTTCATGAGAAAGGGCTGAGCAAATATCACGTATGATAAGGAAACTATACGGAAGATAAACAATTCCAAGATTATAAGGAATAATTCCAAGCCAAAAGAGCAGCAATCAAACAGAGTTATTTTTTATTCTAACAAACAAATTACTCGAATATTAAAACAGTTTGAAGCCAAAATTCAGTACAATGACTACCACAAGTAAAACAAAAGTTGAAATCACAATAGCAGCAATATCTTCCTTCCCCTAGATCACACCAATATACCTTCAAAGAACACGGGGAAAAAGGCTTCTGAAATGCACAGAAGAAAAGGTTGTGTGCAAATTCGCTAATCGCTGCAAGCATTGATTTTTCAGTCAGCAACAAGCCCATCTCTGAACTATATCAGAGCCCATTACTCAGAGTGACCAGAGGAAATAATACTTAAGTTATAGGAAAGCCAACATACAACATTTATAAATTTGAGTTAATCTACAAAATCATAAAAATCTAGGTAGCCATTTCAAAATAAAATCTAATTAATCTATTTAGAATAGTACTCATCATAAACCAAAAAACATCGCTAGCTCTCCGAGCAGACTGCGTATAAAAAACATAGATTCATCTCTACTCACGGAATTAACATCAGCGTCACATAAAACCATCAAACATAAAAATGAGTTTTAGAGTGTCACTCATTTTGTGCTCACCACATCACTGTTTTCAGTTTTGGTACATGTTCATAAAAATAACTTTATAGTTCTCATATTTGAAACTGGTGCAGCTAAAGAGGTCAACTACACATCATCGTCATTCTATCAACCAGCTAATATTTTCCTAGGTAAATCTCTCCAGCCTTACATCTCACCGTCTTTTTACAATAAAAGTGGTCTCTGGGACAGCCAAACACACCTTGACTAATCTACAATGCAATCAGCCACAACATACAATAGGAAGTGCTGGATAACAATAAGCTCACACCAAGGGTTATAGCAGCAACAAGAACCAGAGAATTCTGGGTTTATCTCTTACATATCATCTACTTAGCCACACAGGGGGAAATGCAAATTGTAGTAGCAAAAAATAAGAAAACCACACTAAAGTTAACGCAAAAGAGGTCAAACCCAACAAGTTTACATACACAGAAGAACAAGAAGTTGGAGCAAGATTATTCAAGAAATCAAGTAAACAAATAGATGATTCCACTTCTCTCTCATGGATCACTTCAATATTTTGACATACAAGAAACAGCATGTAGGAGAAAATTGGAAGCTACTTGCCTGTAATTGTCCCTTGTAGAATGAGGTCCAGCAGTAGGTGAAGTCTTCCACCTGTTTTTTTTTGGAGTGAGTTCTGCATCAGCATTCCTCGAGATAGACCTTCCACGATCACTGACAGACTCTACTCTAGCACTGCTTATGGATCTCTTCTCTGCTTCAGATCGCTGATCTTTACTGCTCCGAGATCTAATATCTCCAAGGTCCTCTTTATCAAGTGTTCTCCTTCTTCCTGGCTCATCTTTATACCTTGCACGATCATAACCAGGGTTACCTTCATGCATACCTGACTTCCTCAAATGCAAATCAGAAGCATGACCCTCATCTCTAGAACGCTTTGCATCAGACCGGTCACCTGAATGGTCTCTCGGAGCACGTTCATCCCCATACTTGGCATCATTGAGTCTTCTCTTTTTCTCACTTTCATCTGCTTCACTGCCATCCCTGTATCTGCCATGTCTTTCAAAATCATCCCGGAGCTTCTCATCCTTGCGCCTTTTATCTCTTTCACTGTCTTCTCTATATTTTATTTCCCTCTGCCTATCATCTCTTTCACCATCTTCATGATATCTATCTTCATCATGACGACCATCTTTCTCCCCATACTCTCGATACTTATCATCCCCATGCCTGTTATCATTGTCACCACCTTCACGGTATTTGTCATCCCTACGACGACCATCTCTTTCATCATCTTCTCGATACCTATCATCCTTGCGCCTATTATCCCTATCACCATCATCACGATATGTGTCATCACGGCGTCTGCTATCTCTGTCAACATCTTCAAGGTACCTGTCATCTCTACGTCGATTATCTCTATCACTATCTTCCCGATATTTATCATCACGCCGTTTTCTGTCCTTCTCAACATCCTCGCGATACCTATCATCCTTATGCCTGTCATCTTTATCGCCATCTTCCTTGTACTCCTTATGTTTTTCATGTCGCTGTTTTTCATCTTTAGTGCGTTCATACCTCGAAGATAACCGTCTATCATCACTCTCATTTATGTCATCGTCATACTTATCTCGATCACCAGGGACTTCTCTTCTCTTCCGCGCCTTTCTCTCAGCATCCTTGTCCAAGTCAACGCTTGGTACCTCATTTGGGATAGACCACTCTATAAAGGTCAAAGAGAATTTACAAGATAATGGTTAAACACTTAATATATTAAAGAACAGGGAACACATTAACTAACATAGTAATGATTAGAGCAATAAAGCAACAGAAATAACACCAAAAAGTATTTTATTTTGATACCATAATTAATTTACCAGATAACCTCTAACACCAATCTTTACAGGTCCCCCCACAGTACATAAGACCTATATAATCCAATAAATAATCCTTCTATACCATGACATTTCTACAGCTTGGCTTAGTATATCCGCAGAAAACTTGCACACTTAAAAGAAAAAGGGAAATAGTGATGCAATAGAATGTTCATGCTAAGCAATTTCATTGACTAGCAAAATTCACACTTCAAAGACAAGCCAAAACTCATCACTCAGAGCGGAGAGTAAGATAATCCATCTTCACCCTCGTTCTCATAACAAGTTACAAAATGTACCATCTTCAGTACATGGAAGCATAGGACAAATGCCACAAACAGAGACACAAATATACACATTTCTAAAATAAGATAAGACAATATGAAATGCAACACAAATGTAACTACAGCATCTTCTCTCACAATTCACCGTCGGGAACATGATCACTCATGTCACAAATGATAGGGACAATCTCCATTTCAATTGACTATGTCCTCCACATCTACCAAACCAACAAGAGGGAGGAGAAATCCTTTTTGCCTTAATGCCATGAAAGGCTCCTAGTTTAGAATTAAAAAGAGTCTCCCACTAGTTTCCTGCTCAATTAACGCAGAAAAGACTCATCTAATTTTGATCAAAATTCACACAGGGATCCTACTACTAATATATCAAACAAAGAAAGAGCTTCCCAAACCAAACGGAAAAAGAATTCAGCATGTGTATCTCCACTGCAAATTCTTTATGCAACCATACCTAGATGCTTGAACAAAAGAAGGCTAAGGAATTCACTTTCCTAGAGTCACATTGGACCAGAATATTATCCCCATTCTTAATCTCGGAAATTTAGAACTTGAACATGTTATAACATCAATTATCGTTTTCTATGAAATTATGTTGGTGATATTCCTAGCAGGTAGTAACAACAACTCATTAAAAGCTAAGACAAAGCAAAAACAGCATGAGCATGATCAAGTCTTCCTATAACCAAAGGAAATACTCATTACTCCACTAACAAATACCACTCAAATAAGTTACCTTACCAGCAGTTTCTCTACCTTTTTTGTTCTGCTTTTCTTCACTAACATCACCAGATTGAGACACTTGTTTCTTCACATTGTCAGCATCATCGCGCTTACTCTCATGACCCTTCTTTTCCCTATCTGACCCTCTCTCCTTTTCCTTCACCTCCTTGGAATCCTTGCCTTCTTTTCGACCAGAATCCTTTTCAGATTTCCTCTTTGAATCCACTCTTGCACTCTTACTCTCTTCTTTTTCAACTAGTGAGCCAAAACTACCTTCTTTCTTACTGCTTTTACTCTTGGAATCACTTGAACTCTTTGTTTCCTTCCCTTTAGAACCCTTATCTGCATCAATTTTCAAACTTTCTCCCTTCATTGCACTATCAGCAGCACCATTCCATCTATCAGCACCGCTACCCGCCTCTCCCTTCTCTTTCCGCCGCTTGGAAGAAACATACTCCTCGGAGGCATCACCATTTCCATAACCACTTAGATCTTTACCATCCCTACCTTCCTTAGATTGAGAAGAATGTTTTCTCTTCTCACCAGAACCCGAATGAATTGAATCCTTAGAAACCCTAGCCAAACTATCCTCCTTACTACTCCTCTCCCTCTCCTTCTCCCTCTCCTTGGTTTTCACTTCCTCGTCCGAGTCCGAATACGAGTAATCCCTTCCCTCCTTCGGGCTATGCTTACTCTGCTTATGCGATTTATGCTTTGAACTTCGAGGCATAACTCCAAAATACCGCAAAACCTAATTCTCTACTCCCTTACCCTCCGAAACCCTAACTCTCCACCTTTTCCACCACAGATTCAATCACCGGCACTGTAAACTCAATTCAAATCTAACAATCAACCCTACAGGTAAAATGGCAAACTTCCACAAACCCTAACTCCTTTCCAGTTCCCAAACCACAACAACACCAAAACCAACACCAAAACCAAAACCAACAGCAACACCACAAATTAAACAGATTCCATCACAATCCCCGCCGCCGGTACTCAACCGATTCAAATCCGCCGGAAACTTCCGAAACTTCTAGACCTTATTCCTCAAACCGGTTAATCCATCTAGAATACAACAATATAGTGTACAGTATACGTATCTATATACGTATAGAGAGAGAATTTTATTGAGAGAAGAGAAATTGGGGAAAATATATATTGAGAGAGAAGATCGGAGGCGATGGGTTTGTTGGCTGCTAAAATTGAAATGTGGATTCGTATTTGGGTATCACAGATAATGATGTGTTATGTTCAAAATACCCTTCATAACAGTTTGTATTTACCATATAGTTAGGGCTGACACATACTGTATACACCTTTATAAGTAGTTAAAACTGGTATTTTCTAAATAAAAATTTTATTTTACCTAATATTCTGAATATTTAGAATTTTAAAATAACTAAAAGTCCACTTCTTAAAT
>JAOTQR010000100.1:24133231-24146943 GCA_025774065.1 Solanum ossicruentum | reverse complement strand
AAAGACCCTAGGCATCACACATTCACAGGAACTGGGATAAGACACAGAGAAATCTGAGGAATTGGAATAGTAAGCCATTAGCTTGCTGCAGCAAGAATATTACCATTCCCAATAATCTCTATGAAATAACTACCATAATTTTCTCAGCTGCTTTTTTTTTTATTATTTGCACGAGTGTCGGAATCTCTTAGAGCCCCCACTAATCCCAGGGTGCACTGGCCCTCGGCAAGGAGTTTCTCAGCTGCTTTTGAAAAACGCTTTCTTGAGACATCATACAACAATTTGTTATAAACAACTTTTCTATCTCACACAAGGTATAGCTAAGGTTTGTGTCCACCCCACCCTCCTCATACTATCATGATTTTTGAATGAACCGAGAGAGAGTTCAAGGCATGAAAAAAATTATCTATGATAGCTTTACTTCCAAGTTCATATTATCCGATGCGCATACAATTGGATATTATAGACAATCGACTGCCCTTCACATAAGAGAAAGCTCTACTTAGGGGTAAACGGAGTTAAAAAATTAGTCGAAATCATAGGGTAAACCCCGTTTATATGCAATAGTTTGCAAAAACCACGTAACCTGCACAAGGCTAAGCCCGGTGCGACAAGCTCCTTGAGAATTATAGAAATGTTGTACACGAATTGTATAACAAAATATACAAATGCTATACAAAAACAACGAATTATACAGACATATACAAATATTGTTATACTATAATTATAAAATGTAATTACCCGAAATATAGCTATGAAACATAATTAAGATATTTTGAGTGGGCTATATGAGAAAATTCCTCTATTTCTTACCTCTTTCTAAATAAAAGCGAAAAACAAAAAGGATTTGGGTTGGGCCGAAGAAGGTGGAGTGTGAGGATATATTTCACCAAATAGCCATTCAGTTCCTATATTTAAAAAGTAGCCATATTATAGAGTTTCAAATTTTAGACTAAAGTTCAGGAATATTATCATGAAATTTCACCAGTAAAATTATAAACTCCATAATAATACTAAATATTTTTAAATAACAAAATAAGGATTTAGTTTGGGCCAAAGAATGAGGAAGTGCGAGGATACATTTCACAAATAGCCATTTAAGTTCCTATATTTAAAATGTTGCCAACTATCATACAGTTTCAAATTTCACAATTAGAAGTTCGGGATATTATCATGAAACTTCACCTATAAAATTATAACTCCATAATAATACTAACTATTTTCTAAGTTACAAAATTTAAAAGTGCCTATTCCGTGCTCTTTTCTTTTTTTTTTTTCCTAAGGTATCCCCCAGTCATGTCGGATACTTGATAAAAATAAAAAAAAAAGATATCCCTCAATCCGACAGATCAAGAATTAATCCTTCGCGGATCTGAGCTCCATTTAAGGGTTTGTCGCTGACCAATTGGTTGTTGCATATACAAGTAGGGATCGAACACCCGACACTTGCTTAAGCGACTAAGCTTGGTTCTATTCCGTGCTGTTATTACAAAAGATTGTAACAAGTAGAGAGGTTTTTAGCAAATCTATCTTTAAACAATCTTTTAAAAGTTGAAAACAGAGAAACTTTCAAGTATTAGTCACAATTTCTTTTCAAAATGAAAAAAAAGTGCTTATCGTTCTTAATATTTGCAATTTATTTCATGAATTATCAATTAAGTGTGACAAAATTGAAATTGTTCGTTTACCTGGTCATAGAGAAAAGTCCCTTTTTGTTTCTGTCTGATAGGAAAAGACCCTTGAAAAGTTTTGGAGACTAGAAATGATGTGATTGAAGTATAATAATTAATAGATATGTTATTATTTGTATTTTGATTATTTTCTTTTTTTTAACTGATCTAAACTATTTTTGTTATTAATATTTTTTCTAATCGAGGGAATCTATAGAAAATAACCTCTCAATTTTGAGATAGAGATAAGATATGTGCTTACTCTATTCTTCACAAACCCACTTTATAATAGTATAGATTCTAAATTTACTCAATTTATAATTCAATATTTACACATAAATAATGAATTTTTTAAATAAAAATACAAAATCTAAACAAAAGTTAATAATTCTCTAAATCCGTACCTGGATTGTACATAGACAAGATTAGAACATACTATTATGAGGAATTTTCGTATATAGTCACTCAAAAATATCTTAATTGTGTTTCATAGCTATAGTTTTGGTAATTATATTTCGTAACTATAGTTATAACAACATATGTATAATTCGCACAGTATTTGTATACATTTGTATAATTCACAATACAATTTGTAGTTTTTGTATAGTGTTTGTATATTTCGCTATACAATTCGTGCATGCTGTTTGTGTAATTTCGTTATACAATTTGATTAGCTTACAATGTTTATATTAATTGCGTGAATCATACAAAAATTTCTGGAAACAGCCTCTTTATGTTTTTAAATATAGGGGTTAGGCTGCGTACATCCGACCCCCCCTCACCCTGCAATGAGCGGGAGCCTTTTGAGGCACTGGGGTATGTTGATGATGTTGATGTTGATGATGATACAAAAATTAAACTGTAATTACAAATAGACATTTGTCATAAACCATGGTTAATTCAAAATATATTACGTAAACTAATCATATTTACTTATCCATATAATTTTTTCTACTATTATTCAACGTAAAAGATGAGGTTAGTGATTTTACTTGACCGACTGATACAATTAATTAATAATGATTAGTAACATTAATAAAACATTAATGCAAAAACACGTATTCCAATAACACTAATACAAAAATGCAAAAAAACGTTGGAAATTATATATTCGATTCAAATGATTAAGAAGCATGTTACTTTTCAATTTATCTAGAAGTAGTCTAATTTAATGATGAGGTTATGGAAACATAATCTTGCTTAATAGATAAATTGTAATTACCTACTTCAATAAATATTAGTGTTTTATACTCTTATTAGATGTTTATAAATTTTCGATGGATTGTTCAATGAAAAATTTGTTGAAATTTGAAAGCATTCAGTGAAGATCCTGATTTTTAATGGATTAATTCTAATAGATTTTTCGTCGAAGACTATAATTTTTTAATGGATTAGTTCTGATGGACATGCTCGATGAAAATTAGTTTATCCGACTAAATAATCAAATTGACATGCCCAAGTATGAATTAGAAAACAAAAACACTTCTAATTAACAACATAATATATATCGATATATATAACTTGTTTTTCTCAAAGACTTATATGCTATTTGGGCTTTGAGAGGAAATTAGAAGAAGAAAAATGATTGAATAGAAAAAGCTCTCGAGCATTTAGTGATGCTATGAGGGTCAAAATCATTAATGGTGATTCATTATTTGATTGAATCATTTCTTCGAACATAAAAAGATTATGCAAACTCTCGTTTATGCTACCTGGGCTTTGAGAGGGAACTAGAAGAACAAAAAGGACCAAACATAAAAACACTCAACCATTTGGTGATGATTTATAAATATGTCAAGATCATTAATGATGATTCATTATTTGATTGAATTATTTCTTCAAACATAAAAAGACTATGCAAAATAAACACAATTTTTTCTTCTCATTCGATTTTTTTTTAATGAAAAATGAACAAATTAAATTAAAAATCTCTATCATGATGGCCACTAGTCTTTTACATTAAACAAGTTGGTCTTGTCTTAATTCAATGAAATTATCTCTTGATTGTGACACTAACACTATATGGTTGCCCCAAGTTATAATCTAATTGACTCCTTCAAAACTTAACTCATCTATTTAAACACTTAATTCATTCTCTTTTTTTCTTCATCCTCTCTACTAAAACACAACATATTAAATAATATTTGTGAAAAATAATTATGGGATTTGCTAGTTTTTTCCTAAAAGGAAAAAGAAGCAACTCCAAAAAAACCAATAAGGTTGAAAGTATTTTTCCTAATACTACTACATATGTTTGTAGAGATGAGTTGGATAAGATCAAGAAGCCTAAAATCAAGAAACAAGTGAAATTTGACTTGGAACCTAAGTTCCAAAATCAAGTAGAAGAAGGAATTATTAGTCATGAGGAACAAAAGAAATGTATAGGGGAAGGTGTTGTTGATGGTGATGATACGAATAATGGCGGCGTTCAAGTGAAAATACTGATGAAAAAAGAAGATGCTGTGAGACTTCTGTTGAAGTGTAGAGAAGGAGGGGTGCTTGAATTTATGGATGTAGCTCATCAACTTGTTTCTTCTAGTAATGTTAGGGTTCTTTCTACTACTATTCATAGTAGTTCTAATAATGGTTCACTCAAGGCTATTCCTGAATAATGTTAGTGTCTTTAAGGGTTTAATAAATATATCTTTGGGGTTTATATAATATATATTTTGTTAGATTTTTTAAGCTTCAAGTTTTTCATTACTCAAAATCGAATACCCACTTAGAATAATAAAACAGATGGTATTTGTTGCGAGGTGCAAAATCGTATGGATACAATTCTCATTTTGTATCTTGATTAATTGGATCGTTTCTTTATGGATTCCTATCCCAAACTCTTCGACATGTGTTTCCGAATATTCCTTGATAGAAGAGGAGTTCCTCTAATTTTATGAATTTTTCTAGAAGACTCTTTTCTTGAATATTATTCAAGAAAATTTCGGATTGCCCAGTATTCCCCAATTAGTAACCCAAGATTCCAGACATTTATTAACTGAGAAATAAATCCACCAGGGCAACAATACTATAGATGCAAGATAGAAAAGAGGATCTTTTTTGCCATTTTTTCGTTTGTGAATTGTTAATCAACCCATTCATAGACTCTATGCGATCGAATATTTCTTACACACATGAGTTTTATACAAGGTATCGAACTTATGTATCTATTTTTTTTGAGATTTTGTGGTTAGTCTTTGAATCTAGAAAGAATACAGAAATAGGCTAAGAATTCACTTCGAATAAAGAAATTAAGAATATTGTTTCCTGATATCTCAATTGGTCAAATTCAAAATCAAGTGTGTTGAACTACTTTAATTTGAAAATAAAAGATTAGAGTTGTTATATATTAAGCGCTACTTTATACAGAAGGCTCAAAGCAGAAACCTCATCATCGACATGTCTGTTTCTAGTTAAGGACATTTTAATACTCTAGACAAATAATACTCAAGTGTTACATGATTCAAGCATCATGTACAACCTTCAACTCATCTTTTGCAATTAAGTGATTGAAAATAGTAGATAAAGAATTAAGAGGTGAAAATTAATGAGCAAATTTCATAAATGACAAACATGTAAAGTCTTCATAATTATAGTTTGAGTAATTATAGTTAAAGTAAAGTTTGTATAACTCGTGCAACGTTTTCTTGTAACAAAACCATATTACCTTTTCCCTAATAGGGCAATTCCCATTGACCAACTCTATATCCTATAGTTTTCAGATCCTGTAAACTTGATAGGAATCAAAACTGCTCCTGTAACATCCGAGGGACTAATGTACAAGGGGCCATTTTGATCAATTTTCAAGGGCACCATTGTTAAGTAGAGATGCAATAGAATGATAAAAGTACCTTAAATTGGGTAACAACATCTATTTCTAAATACGGAAAGTATGCACTTCATCATAGTCCACTAGATCAAAATAAATCTCCTTTCCAATTTGCTCATAGAGGTCTTCTCACGGGCTACTGAAAAAATGAAATAACTAATTATAGTCAAAGGTTTTCTAAGTATAAAGACACAAAAAGGAATAAAGACAAAAAAGTTGAAAGAAACCTTGATCATTGCATAGAGACAAGCCCCTGCCTTCTCCGTTCCCCTTTGTACCTTCTCTTCTTGCGCTTAACTTATGATCGATTTTAACTTATGACCACTTTACTTAACAAATCATCGTGATTCATGTAATTGATTCAAAAAATTCCCACAAATGGAAAGACCATGTTCAAAGGTTTTGAGGTACGTGATTTGTAGTTCCGTACATGTATAACTTACAGTATCATAGTAAAAAATATGATGTAATGAAAAAACTCTCTTATAATAAATATTAATGGTAGTATATAAGAAAAATTATGTGGATAAGTAAATATATACTAGTTAATTAGCTAACATAGCTATAATTTGAATTAATTACATTTCGCAATAAATATCGAGTAGTAATTACAATTTGAGTTTTATATAATTCGCGTGATTTATACGAACATCACGTGCAAATCAAATTGTATAGAAATATACAAACATTATACAAAAGTCACTTTATGTTTTAAACATAGGGGTTAGGCTGCGTACATCCGACTCCCCCTTTGAGGCAATGGGATAATATTGTTGTAATACAAAAACTGCGAATTAATTTAATATAATATTGGCCAAGAACTTGACATAATTATAAAGTAGGAATATATATATAGCTTATGTCATCTTCTAAAATTAGATTTTATGATTAAAAAAAAATCTCTCTTATAATAAAAGCTAATTGTAGTATAATATTTGGTATTACAATTCCACGTTCAAGTTCACATGGGGGGTTGATTTAATATAATCTTGGTCTAGAACTTGGCTTAATTAAAAAATATTAAACTTGTATTAAAGACATATATAGACAAGATTGGTTGCTATATTCAACATAGAAAATATGAGTATTAGTACTTTTACTTGACCAGTTGATTAACAATAATAACATTAACAACAACCGTACAAATAAGAACGCGTATTACTAGAAATTTAGAAGTAAGTAGATTCTATTCAATATTAATGGAAATAGAGTCAGAGTAACGTTAAAATTATTTTTGTATGATATACAGATATCGAATTCAAGCTGTGAAAACATCTATAATTCTTCTTTCATTAGAGTAAATTGACTATCTTATATCCGTCGAGGTGTAACGATTCTTTTTTAAACTCTGCATAAATCCTGTAACGGTCCAATCCACAAGTGATATTTTCCTATTTACGCCTAAGTCTGGATGGTCTTAAAGTGTGTCGCTAGTAAATAAGACCTACTTGCTTATCCACCCAACATTTCTCTCTTATGTTTGTCGATGTAGGACTTCTTATATTAAGATAAGTTGTTATATACACCCCCTCTGACCCACATCAACAAGACTGATACATGAATGCTTCTAATACCATTTGTAATGATCCAGCCCATAAGTGATATTATTTGCTTTGAACCTAGCTCTCCTGCAATGCTTTAAAACACGTCACTAATAAGTAAGACCTGCTTACTTATATATCCAACATCTTTTCAGTGTTTTGCTGATGTATAATTTTTTTAATCTTAAATTGAATTGTTACAAATATGGAATGGTTTATACATCATTATCTTTTAGTTCCATTCAATTCAACAATATTAAGAAGAAAGTCACTTTCAATTTCCAAAGACTTGGTCTAATCTCACTTGCTACAATAGGAAGTAAATTATTATAGTGACATAATAGACTATGGAAGACCTCTTAAGTCTTCCTCGTGCCTATGGAAAATTTTTGTCCATCCAATATTTATATCAATCGATATCATTATATCATGATTAAATCAATAATTAAAATTAAAAATATTTTCAGCTAACCATGATTTATAAGAATACTATAATTAATCAAGGATATACATAGTGTGTTTATTGAGTTGATGCAAACAATAAATGAAGTAATTAAATTTTAGGTATATTATGTAACTTGATAAATATTTGATATGTATTTACTTTATACCACTAAAATTTGAAAAAAAAATACAATTTATAGCTATAATTAGGGTTTTATTGATATTTTCTCTTCCTCTCTTTTCCTTTCTTGCCTCTCTCCTCTCGCTCTGCAATCTTTTGCTAGATATACAAATACATATGTATATCAGTTGCATATATATAATTATTTGATAGATATACATATTCAATTCAACAGATATAGATATACATATAAAATTCGTTTCTCTCCACTCTCTACCCTCTTCGCTCGTCTCTCTCCTCCCTCTCTCGATCTTGCTCCTCTCTCTCCTTCCTCTCCCAATCGCTTGCCAGATATAAAAATATATATGTATATCAATTATACATATATAATTATTTGTCAAGTATACACATACAAGTTAACAAATATACATATATAATTCGCCTCTCTCGACTCTCTCTCGATCTCATTCGCCTCTCTCCTATAATATGTAGATATAAATCATAATTTTAGCAAATTATGACTATTTTACTAATTTCGTATAGCAAAGTAGGAAGAAATAATGCTACAAAATCTCTCTGGGGACACCAGAAGGATTCATCTTGTTAAAACTAATTAAGTACTTAGTAGCATATCTAAATTAATTAAATATTTTCATTATTTAAATTTTAAACATGAAGATTATTTTATTTCTCGACTGTCACAATCATGACTTGTGTGGTTGCCCAAAATTATAATCTAATTGACTCTTTCAAAGCTAAACTCATCGATATAAACACTTAATTCATCATCTATTTTTCTTCATCCTCTCTACAACTTCTTAATATTATAGCCATAGCCCCTTATAATCACTTCTTCTAAATCTTTCCTAGCTTTAATTATTTAATTTTAAAAAATAATATGGGATTTGGGAGTTCTTTTTTTAAGGGGATTCACTTTGGTGACAGAAGTAAATCAAGAAAAACCAAATTTGTTAGAAGTGGTAATATCATCACTACTACTTATGTGTGTAGAGATGAGTTGGATATCAAGAAACCCAAAATCAAGAAACAAGTGAAATTTGATTTAGAACCAAAATATATTGAGGAGGAAAAGGAAAAGGAAGAGAAAACAGAAGTAGTACAAAAAGGTGCTAATTGTGCAAATTACGATGGGGTTGTAAAAGTGAAAATCTTGATGAAAAAAGAAGACGCTGCAAGACTTCTGATGAAGTATAGAAACAGAGGGGAACTCGAGTTTATGGATGTTGCTCAACAACTTGTACAACTTCCCTCTAATGGTGTTACAGTTCTTTCTTCTCCTAGTCAATAGTTAGGGATGGCAGTGGATCGAGGAGTTTTACTCAGCATAGTTTTTAACTCGTTCGGTCATTACGAGTCATCCGACTTCTCCTTATTTCGTAATGGACAGAAGTTGTTGATGTTTGTTGTTACTATAAGACTATTATTCTTGGATATTTTTTTTTACTCAAAGTCTCTTGGAGATATGCTTGAGTTTATTTTGTACCTAACTCTTATGTAATATTATTGATTTTGGTACTTCAGAATAAATGATTAGTTACTTATTGTATCATGTTAAATTATGTTCATAGCCTAAATTTACTATTTTTAATAAATTTAGAAGAACCCATTATGGGCTAAGGGGGTCGGATGTATGCAGTCTGATCCCTATGTTTAAAAACATAAAGCAACTGTTTTCGGATGACCCATAATGAGCATCAAAAGTTGCATTGACTAACTGTCACTTCACAATTGAAAGAAATAGTCACTTTGTTTTATTCCATCATACTCCAAAGTCAAAAAATAGTGAATCTTTGACTCCATCCGAAATTGACGGAAAACAAAATAATTATTTTAGATGACTTATTATTATAACCAAACAATGAACTACTGGTCTACTACTCAATTCGAAAAATGTCTTTCCTAAGAATAATATGTAATATCTACAAATAATTTACTTTTTAAATTTTTATTATTTTTAAAATAAAATAAATTTATATGGTTAGATCAATAACTTGTTTAAATTACAAATTTTAATTTTGTATTATGTTCCATCAAAATATATCATATAGAAAAAAATAGAAGGATACTAAAAACAAATAAGAAGATGTGGAAAAAAATTATATAACACGTTTGGTTACATTAATTCTACGTTCATTTTTTCTCTTATTGGGACAAATATTATTTTCCCTGTCCAATGTCTGCTTCCCTTGTGGTCAACACCTCAGTATTTTCCACAGATGAATTCAGAATTTAAATTTGATAATTTTATCTTTAATATATTTAGCACGAAACTTATTTTACTTCTAAAGTATCACCTTATATATATGCGCTCTATCGAAGGCGAATCAATGTATTAGAGTATGAATTCGAGAAAATCAAGTAGTTTTGATCTAATTTATATTAGTCTTAAAAAATCATTTAATATATATAAATTATTAATTTTAGAAAATCATTTATATTAGTCTTTAAAAGATTATTTAGTATGTATAATTATTAATTTTTTTAAAATCTAGTAACATAAAAGAAAACTTAAACTCATAAATAATATTAAAATTCTCTCTACCAACGATAGTATTAGATTCAAACGAACCACTTCACCTGATCTTCACTTCCCCCACGAAAATATAAAATGTACCAGAATAATTATATTTCAATTCTAAATAAGATTTAAGACTTTTCAATGAACCATCACTATATTTTAATTCAAAAAATAAATAAATAAGAAAATTCTTATCATAGACAAAAAGCTAAAATGTCTTTGATTAATGGTGCTAGTGAAATATGTCAATTCAAAAGTGTCAAAATTAGACTAGAAGACTTGTTTTAAGGTTTATTGACTAGTTAATTGACTAAAATTCAACTGATAAATTTGAAAGAAAATTCAAACTTTATAAAGTGCTCACTCCATTACTTTTTTATAGTTCTATAATGGACTTTGTACATTTTATAAAAAATAAAAAAAAATGATGTATAAGCTTTATTATGATATTCATATTAATTAAGGTATGGTTTTTAATGGATTTGAAAAATGATTGGAAGTGAGTAGTTAATATTAAGGTAAAATGTAAAAAATAAAAGCGAAGTATGTATTTTTATAATAATAAATAAGTGAATAGAGAGGAGAAAGTACTTAAGTCCAACTATATATCGGTAAAGACTCACTAAGTTGATGCAATAAGTGATATTTCATAAGGGAGCTCAAAAATCGATTCTTTTTACGAACGTTTTTTTCAATCGAGCTCGTGGGATTGACCTTCACTAATACTATTTACATCTCTCGTATAATTTATGAATTATTTCATAAAACTTATTTACTCTGTGTGTTCTTAAAAAGAAAAAAGGAGAGAAGAGGAAGGTCTGAAATAATAATTTTGATCTTGTATATAAATGTAATTTTCTAGATGACCCCCTTATGTCCATAGCTAGAGTTGATTCGCCCTGAAAAATGGTCTACATATTCAATAAAAATACGAATAGGGTTGTACATTTTACCCTCTTCAGAGTACTCTATTTGTCGAAAAATATTAAATTGTTTTGTATATAGAAATGTGGGAAATTATTCCATATTAACTTTGAAAAAGTCTTTTAGTTATTTTTCTTGTTCATTCTTCTACGTAATTACTTACAAGAAAATTAAAATACTTCCAAATTCTTTAATAAAAAATAAAATTATATTCTTGAGTGTGACTCATGTCACTGTAATTTGCCCCTAATTTTACTCATTTTGACTCCTTCCACATCTTAACTAAAATATATTCAAATATTCTATTTTAACACTTTTTCAATTTTCCCCTACTTTTTTTTAATTAAAAAAAAAGTTTTCACGTATAGTCATTCAAAAATACTTTAATTATGCTCAATAGCTATAATTTGGGTAATTATATTTTCTAACTATAGTTATAGCAACATTTGTATAATTTGCGCATCATTTATTTACGTTTGTATAATTTATTATACAATTCATAATTTTTGCTTAGCGTTTGTATATTTCGTTATACAATTCATGTACAACGTTTGTATAATTCGTTATACAATCTACAGTGTTTGTATATTTCGCTATATAATTTGATTCGCGCACAATGTTTGTATGAATACCGTGAGTTATACAAAACTCAAACTGTAATTACAGCTAGATATTTGCCGCGAGCTGTAATTAATTCAAACTGTAATTACAGCTAGATATTTTCTCGTTAGAAAATTTCGAAACAAACGTCATGGAGAAATTAAACTTCCTAACATTTGAAGTTATGCAATTTCAACTACTAGACTTGTTTTAAGATATTTAGAATAGTAAATTGACTTGAAATTCGAACAAGTTTGATTTTTTTGATTTTTTGACTCTATTTCATTAAAAGTTTTGAGACTCTAACAGGGTGTCAAAATTCTATTTTATAGTTGGAATAATTGTAGTTTTATTTTCTGAATTATTAATAAATTCTTATTATAAATCTTAAGATATTTGACTAAACACATTTTTTCAAAATTCACCAACAAATGTGTTAGATTAGCATTGTCCAAAATTCTTACAAAGTTAGGTTCAAATAAAAACTTGAGACTTGATAGCAAGAAAGTTTTGCATTAAATTGAATTTTCATCGAGTTCGATTTTCTTTTTAAGAATAGAAAAAAAATTTATAGTAAAAAACAAATCATAGTACTCGAAGCTAAAATAAGGATTCCATGCACAATTAAAGTTTTTTTTGTGTGTGTATATTATATATACTGTTATCAAATATATAAATTTAATTGTATTTGACCAGTTTAAAAGTTAAGTGGACTGAGATGAATCGAGATGGGATAATAATTGATCCATGCACAATCCATCCAACTCTTACAATTTTAATTACTTTATTTGTTCCTAATAACTTTTTCTCTCTTTATATAGTTACATATACATATTAAACAAAAAAAAAACTTTTCTTAAAAAATATTTTAATAAGATTTCTCATGAGTTAATTTGGATCGTAAATTTAGCTCAATTCAACCCAACTATTAAATAAGTTGAATTGCATGGGTCAAATACATGAACGGATAATTAAATTTTCCAAGTTTAGCGAGAATGAATTTCACAGTGTCAAGATATGATAAATACACTGGATATATTGTTATTTTCGTACGATACCACAAATACTAGAACTCCAAGTGAAACATTAGTTTCTTGGGCTCTACATTTGGGCTCCAACCAAAATGGGCCTTCAATCTTTTCTTTTTTGGAGTAAAATGGATTTTTTATATGTTTAATTTTAAAAATAAAATTAAATATTAATAACGTTATTGTTAATATATATTTATATAATACAATATCGATATAATAAAGAGACTTCAATAATACACACCTATTGCTTAAAAAACTTTCCCTTAATTTGGAACTTTGAAGATCTCATCTTTCTTTTAAAATAGAATTAAAATTTGCGTATATTATATTTGTTTTAGACGTCACTTGTGAAATTGTGTTATTATGATTATTGGACTTATGCTTGGTGATCCATTTCTTTCCTTTCGTTGTCTACTTTTACCTTTTTCATTTTCCTAAAATTAGTGACATCATTTCTAATAATACAATATAATGACATCAAGAATTAATAAACAAGTGAAAATGAGATGTTATGTGGAGCTATTCCGCTTTTAAAAGTCTTGAGTTCGACTTTTTGAGTATAAATAAATTTCGTAATAGGGAGTGTTTTTCCCAAAATAGATATTTTTTCTTTTCTAAATTAATTGAATTTTTAATTTTTTTTAATATTTAAAATATTTGAATTGTTTAAAGCTCAAGATGACTGTTTGACATTTTTTTCCATATTTACCCTTTCGTTTATTGAACTTTTATATTTTTTAGGAGATAAATGAGACTACATATTTATGATTTTAAAAAAGATAATAGGAGAAATTATGGCGAAAAATCTTTTATTTTTCTTTTAAAAAAAAGATTCACTATTTTTTGACTTTGGGGTATGATGGAATAAAGCAAAATGACTCGTTAAATTGTCTGTGCTTCGTTCAATTGTGAAGTAGCACTTAGTCAATGCAACTTTCGACGCTCATCATGGGTCATTCGAAAACAGTCGCTCTATGTTTTATACATAGGGGTCAGACTGCATACATCCGACCCCCCTT
>JAOTQR010000100.1:24102349-24113317 GCA_025774065.1 Solanum ossicruentum | reverse complement strand
AGCGCAGACAGTTTAAAGAGCCATTTTGCTTTATTCCATCATACCCCAAAGCCAAAAAATAGTAAATCTTTGACTCCTTCATCCAATAATCATTCAAATAATTGACCACAGGCAACAACAAATCTCAGTTAACAAGCATGGTCATCTTCCTCATATCCTATTCTAATGAGTGTTTTCTTTAACTTTTAGGTTTCAGATTCCATTGATTTACTCATATTAGAGATCAGAAATTCCAGTGTACAAACTTCTCATTAAACATGCAAAATTGTTGACAATACACATGCAGGCGGCCAAAAACTTTACATAATAAATAGTTCACCAAATAGTGGAGTGAATTATTCACGTACTTGTCCTACACTCAAAAAAATATAATAAGCAAGATTTATCCTAAGTACGTTTACATAAATATTTGCTAGCCTGCTATTCTCTAATTATTGTGACTTAACCAGTATGATAAGGCAGGACAGGTTAACATACAGAGAAATTACAAGAAAATAAAACAATGATAAAACCATATCAGTATACAAGTATGGATGTCATCACTTCAAACAAAAGATAACTGCAATAATAGAGCAGTTTCATCGTCAACATAACATTTGCTGTAAGCACTAAGCAGAGAAAGACCAAACAGTTTTGTTTCAGGTCACACAACATTAAGGGTCCAGAACAACAGTAAACAATCTACTTCTTGATTTTATTTGTTTCTCCATCAGTATATTCATCATTATCTCTTCCTAATCTTAATGTCATCATAGAAATGCTGATTCTCCTAAGAGGCTTCAAAGTAATCCAATATTCCAATGAGACATCAGAAACTTTCTGATTATTTTCAAAGAAAATTTATCTACATATCTATTAAACGCCTAGGAAAATTATATTTCCTTTATAAATCCTTCAGCCATCTGTTCCTTTTATTATTATTATTAACTATTATCCCCGACGAAGCTTTTCGACTGACCAGAATTGTGTTATAAAATTTGGGTTTCATTATACATATTGCCAGCATGTTCAAGTTTCTTTCAGGATGATATCAGAGAAAAATTGCAATGGAGGAGGAATGTTGTACAGATGTTACACAAGATCAAATGGAAGCATCTCAGGTTGGCTTTTTTTTTTTTGGATGAGAAAGACCGGATATGGCGGTTCTCGACCTCACTGCGGACATGACCCTAGATAGAAGGATGTGGAGGTCGCGAATTAGAGTAGCCGGCTAAGTCTTTCTTCTTCTTCTTCCTATTCCTCGATGTGGTTGTCTTCGTATTACTGTTAGCATTTGTATTTTTTTATTTTTATTCCTTTTTCTTTTAACTATTTAACGTTTATGTGTTAGTTTTAACATTTATTTATTGTCCATGTGATATTTACTGTTAGTTGCATTTGCTGTTACATTCTCTTACCTATCTTTTCATCATATCTAGTATTTCTGCTTATGGGCTTTGAGTTGAGAGTTTTAGGAAACAGCCTCTCTACTTCTATGAGGTAGCGGTAAGGTCTGCGTACAATCTACCCTCCCCAGACCCCACTTGTGGGATATCACTGGGTATGTTGTTGTTGTTGTTGTTGGATGAGAAAGACCGGCTAAGTTGGCAGAATTCAATGTCACCTACAATAATTTCGGTAGTTTGGTTCCGGGCGATTTTAATTTTACTTCCAGCAGTTCTTTGGGTAACCAAGGATCAGGTAGAGGGACATTGACAGGAACATTTTCCGCTAATGCAACCCCCTCCTCCAGTTTCTATCATGTTTAATGCTATTTTTGGACTGATTGTCATAATTCAACTTGCATAAATGATTTTTAAGAGAAACAATAAGAGAAAGGGCAATAGTGCTCAAATGAAAGAGTAAAAGCAGAAAATGTTCAAAAACAACACCATTGTCACCAGAAAGTGCAATACTATCATTGACTTCTTTTAAGTCATCTTGGCCAAAAAAGTGAGATCCAAAAATGTACTTTAAGCTCCAGCCAAATTGGCCGAGAGAGGAAGACATGGAAGTGCTTACAAGGTGAAAATTGAGGTAACAACGGTCACTAGGAATAAGGATAGCACACTTTCAAATGATGACTTCAAGAAGATGATACATCAAATAACCGAGTTGCTTCTATAGTTTCAGGCAAGAGAGGCTATCAATATACGAGTACCTGAAGAATGACAATATGTTAGGCATCTCTAACATATATTTATCCTTTCTGTGTGAACCTTTTTTTTTTTGTGATGACAACGAAAACCCACAGTCGCTACCCTTTGGGTGCGCATAGGTAAAACCACCGCTCTTATGCAATAGCTTGCAAACCACATAAGAGAGGTAAGCACTGGGTCAAGCCCTGTGCGACGAGCTTGACTTAGAAGACAAATCCCCTTGCTTTTGCTAGCAAAGAGTTTCAAACTTGAGACTTCCAACATGGAAGTTCCAAGCTCAAACCCCACTGGGCCACCCCAAAGGGTCTGTCTGAAACTCATTTTAACCTTGAAGAAACAACTGCAAACACAGTTATTGAAGCAGAGTAATAGAAGAATCTTACAACCTCTTTCTTTTCTGTTAGTTATCCATCATAATGGTGACTGCACCACAATATTATTAGATCCTGAACAGTTTCCAGTAAGAAACATGAAAACAAAGACAATACTGATTTAGTGAAGTATTAGAGCATTCCAACGCAATATACCTTGAAACAAGGTAGTATAACAACTAATCGAAGTACCTTTATCCAGTTATACGAAAACAACAAAGATGCATTAGTTAAGTCTGAAGGTAATACATGTTATAAATACACTAAAAAAAAATCCAACGACTTTCGGGGTAAAACAAGAAGATATAAAATAATCAAAAGAGTAAATATAGGAAATGACTTACTCAACAGGGATTTGGTGAGACCCAAATTGGAGGACAAACACAACTGACGGAAACACCATCATAATGCAGCTGGATACTGTCGTCTGCTAAGTTGAACACCCCCATGTCCAAGCCGCATCCTTTTTCAAAGTAGGTGTATGCATCCAACCAATTATCTGTAAAATAAATACAATTGGGCTTGATTCCCGGAAATTGAGAAGCCTGGATTGAAAGAGAAGCATTAGCACCCAAAAAAAAAGCTTGGTCTCCTATATCCCTGGTTTGTGTAGCTTTGCCCCTAGCAATGTCGATATAGAAAACTCGAAATTTTCTTGTCCTGTGCGTGCAAATCTTCCCATCATCATCTTCACCTGGGATGTGCATCAGTGAAATCCTCCCACGATCATCATTGACGTGCCTTAAATCAACAAATTGCTGCGCAACGACAAATAATGATCCTAGTGATTCTAGGATGTAATTCCTACCATCTTTCCATGACGCTATATATGGTACGGTATAAATATTAATCAGTTGAGAGCCAACAACATCACAAATTCGGACCTGACAGCCAAAAGTGACCGCATAAAAGTGGCCATTGAAGTATATCACATCATCAATATGTTTGATTTCAGCCGGCATCCAAATCCTGGTCCATAACAAATCTCCTGGTCTCCATAAACTGAGCAGCTCGAATCTTCCCTCAATGACCATGAGAACATAGTTAGATGTGTGAGAAGGATTAGCTGACAAAACTGCTTTACTGATAAAGGTCCACGGAACATGAGTGTGGTTGAGTTGATAATTTCTGGTTGTCATTTGATGTGGCAATTCAATTTGAACACCAGAGAAAGGATGCAACAATCTAATTTCTCCCATTTCTTTCCCGACGGTTACAAGCCATCCCTTGGACTCCATGCATCGTTTTCCCATAGCTCCTGGAATCCTTTTTTTCAAAATCATACCATTGTATAGGCTGAAGAATTTCCTATATGTTCTATCCTCCTCTTCTTCAGCTAACATTAGCCACGGAACTCTAGGCCAATTAGCATTAACATTATTAATCGTGGCTACGGAGCGCCACGATTTGCAAACGAGTCGAAAGTTGAAGTAATCCTCAATCAAAATTATGTGCGTAACAATTAAAGCCAGTAATTCAGGTCGAAGTTCCGACCAATCAGCCATTGTTCAAGCTCTAGCTAAGAAAGGATTTAATAAAATTGGCAAATGTCGGAATGTACCTAGTTTCTGTTAATCAAACTCCCGATGAACACTGATACGATGGAGAACGGAGAAGCACGCCGGAAATTCTTCGATCAAACAACTGTTCTTCCGGCGGAGACGTCGATGAAACGGGCGGAGCTTTCCAAGGAACACTGATAAAGAGCACAGTTGTGAGAGAAGTTGTTTGTTTGGTAGAATTATCAAACAACTTTTTGGACTAAAATATTTAGAGAAATGTCAAAATGGTCCCCTAGGTATGGGGTTGTATCATTTTAGTATATCAAGAATTGAAAAAGTTCTTTAGAGAGGGTTTTTTTTTTCATCAATGTCTACATTGAAGTCTGATTATATTCGGAGATTCATGTCGCGTAAGATCCTATTTTTCAAGGCTCGAACCTGAAACCTCTAGTTAACGGAGGAGCAACCCCATCCGCAACACCTCATCCTTTGATGGTCTTAAAGGTAAAATAATCTAATAGCATTTTATATTTATATCAATTTGTATTCTAAACTTTTTTATTTAATCATTTGTCAATTGAATTTATTGGAACACGATATATTAAATACTTTTTTGACTTGACGTATTATGTGACAAAAACAACCAAGGAGCATGTGATACAAACACAGAAGCAACGTGAGTCCATGAGCCCTTGTGAAATGAGTCTAATATTCATATTAGAGTTTTATAAAGTCATCTTCTTCCCTATTAGCATTTAACACCATTGTTGGACAAATGTGAACTTTTCCTTACCTCCTCTTAAAGAAAAATTGTGAAATTTTCCATTTTTAATCTAAGATCTCGAGTTCAAGCTCCCTCTGGGTTCAGAATCACTTTTGTGAGGACGTGTTTCATCTCCCAATGTGATATTTTCAAGTGCAAATTCGAAATTAGCCAAACTCTACCGGACACCAAGGGGAAACAAAACAAAAAATCTTCCACACCCATATATTTAAAAGAGCTACTACAATGTGCACAAGAATCATTTTAATCTTTAAACAGCCTCGAGAAACATGTATATTGTGTGGCCATCCACAGGTAAAACTCATAAGAATAAGCAAAAGGCTTCTCAGACAATTGCTGCCAACTTTTGTACTAAAATTCTCTCAACTATGGCTAAGAAAGTGAAAAATAAAAATCAAAACTCAAAGCAGAAGTGGAGCATGGAGACAAAGCATACATCCCATTCTCTACTTCTCTTCCAGTCGACGCAACACTGATTCTGCAAAACTCTGCTGCCTGGAGATGCAAAACAAACAAATCGCGACTTCAAACTTTCATAACCCTCTAAATGATCAGTGTAGTTACCATCATTTGCATATATAAGAACAAACATGCAAAATAATCAAGAAAGCAAACATACTTCCTCTCTCGATGCTTAGGGCTAGGACGAGAGTATTTCAAATATCCATCCCAAGGAACCTTTTTAAGACCTGCTCTCACAGAAATAATGTCCCTCACCCTGAAAAGAGAGAAATGGAAGAGATTTCCTTAAACACAAGTACTATCGAAAAATTAATATGTTAACATATGACGAGATGAATGCCCCTGTTAGAACAGTAGTTTCTGCTTTTCAGAATGGGAAATTTTACCTCTCTGCAAACTCGATTGGAGTCTCCCCAGGTCTTATGTTCTGAGGTTCGAGGTACCAAACATCACAGACAACAGCCCAAGATGTCATGAGCTGCAAGAGGTGTGTTGTGAATGATTGTCTGCATTTAATAGAAGAAAAGCAAACTTCAAATTAGCAAAACAAAAAACAGAAGAGAAGAAACATTACAACGAAATCAATACCAACAAACAGACCAGATAAGCAATTTGGCATAAAGAAAACCTTACTTTCTACTATTCCAAAAGGCATCAACAAAAATTTTGTTGTACTTGATTGCAACAGGGCACACGGTGCAGCCGAGTTCAAATGCTCCCTATTCATCATGCGTGGAAAAGGATAGTGGCATAAAAACCATTAGCTTAAACACTTAGAGAACACAGATTAAGAAAAAAGATACTAAAATAGTACGGAAGATCAGAAACACCATAAAAATGTACCGTTCAGTTTCACTCTTTAACAACTACTCAAAAGAAAGAAAGAACTCAGAATTAAGGGGGAATTTTCAAAATAACTATAGTTTGGGTCAAGGAGAGCTCAACTATTAAATTTTTTAAAATAAATGAATAAATTTATCGGGCCTACCTTTTTGAACATGACAGTGTAATGGTTATTTACACAAGTTCCCTCTGGGAATATAAGAAGAGGGTTGTTATCGGCCCCTTCAACGTGTTGCCTCAACCTGAAAATTAAAATAGGCAAATAAAAACAGTGCAAAATGAGAAGATAGAAAGATTCTTCTAACACCACGTACTTCTTTGCTACAATTTCACGATCCTTGGCTTCTGAGCGGTTGAACCAGATACATCCAACACCTTCTAAAATGGTGCTCTGCAGTAGTCCTACAAAATAATTATTTCTAATGAGAAATATGATATATGGAAGAGGAGAGACAAAGAACACTTATAAATTTTGATCCTTGCAGTTATACAAAGACAAGTTTGCATCCTAAAGTTCCGTAAGCATTCGTGTCACTTCTCTTCAAGTACTTATAGAGAGGAACTTAAGAACCTTCAAGGTCGCATGCTTAGGTAGAGAGGCAATTCAGAAAAAGAATAAACGGAAGTGAAAACATAACAAAGCTTTCTGAACACTAACTATAGCAAAATAATATGGAAATCGAAGTACAACTAATAGTGCAATTGCGCCGCATAATTCAAATACTTTGAAACAATCAAACGACACCCCTCCATTACTGAGAAGGTGAGCAACAGTACAAGAAGTCATACTTGCATCACCCCTATTGACAGACTTTAGCAGGAATGGCTATAGCACCTTATACACCTTAAGGTCTGAGCATAAACAAATGGAATACTAGAAATTAAGGGATTAGCAAGTTGGACTAAACTTTGGCCTAGACAGTAGACTGTACCAGTCGGCAATAAAGAAGATCTGGTTAACTTGTTTTGTGTAATTGGCCTGGTGATTTAATAAAACTTGATTCATACAAGATTCTAAATTGATAAAAATAACCAATTAACAAAATATGAACTGGCGAAATGTGTTTTCTAGACTAGTACAAACAAGGCTTAATATCTGCCTGTACAAGATACTAACAAGATTTGCTTGCCCAGTGAAAGAGGTAAGGAGGAGGGGTAGCAATATTAAAAAAAAAAAACAGGAGTTTAGTCAAGCTAAAACTCTTAAAACCATGAACGATATGGTTTTGTTGATTGAAAGGCAAATGCCACATCAACAAGTAGAAGGCATGGACAGCCAAATTATAGTTACAATAAGCTTCAATAATTGTCTTCCACATCAAATCACTCAGTTTGCACTTTGCACCAAATTTTTGCCAGTTAGCTATGCAGTTCACAGAACAACATCCGCAGGATTAACCTCTCTAAGAAGAACAAAAAGTTAAGAGGGTCTACACAGCCAACTTAGTTACCTTAAGCTTCAATATTTACCAATGCATTTTTTGACTAGTAAAGTAAACCAAGTTCAACTCTAATTCAGATCAATGTACTCACTCTGCACCAAATATTTGCTAATTACCTTATGCAATTATCATAATATAATCTGCAAAATTCCTTTCCAAACAACCTGTTCTTGAATCATTACCTGAATTATAGGTTCTAATAATTCAAAATTTTGAAGTTAAAACTGTTGAGGTGTTATTAAAGCTCAACTTTAGGAACGCTCCATCACAAGATTATATATTTAAGTTTTACCATTTAATATGGATGTCTTCATATTAAAGCTACAATAATTTTTCAATGACTCACAAAAAGAACAAGCAAACAATGCAAATGCTTTAGATTTCTTACCCACCCACCCAGGATGCTTCTGCATGATCACAGCAAATGCAGTCATCTGCTCTAACACAATAAAATCAATCATTGATGTGTGATTTGCCACAAAAACCTGTCAACAAAATGCATTACATGACTTTAGATGTATTGGACAAGATGGTTCACATGTGAGAATTCAATTATAGCAGCAGAGATACCTGCTTAGGTCGTATGCTAGGTCGTGGGCCATGGTATTTGACAACTCCAGTCCAAGATGCAACAAAGAAACTGCATATCAGCTCCACCAGACACCTCTAAGAAAATTAACCAAGAAAAGGATGGCAGAAACCTTAGTATGCATACATACTCTCAAGAGAATAACAAAACTGCAATATAAGCAAGTCTAGATTGAATATTGTATTTCTTATTTGAATATTCTTGTTTTGATTTGAATGTTTTTTTTAATACTGCCATTTTTATTATATACTTGAGTCCTGGTGGGTTTGGTTTATTTCCTTCATAGGGATAGTATCCCATAAGACAATGTGCCATTAAATACCGGGAACTATCTTTTTTAATTAGGGATAGTTTCTCTTACACATTGTCTTGGTTGGTTTTCCTTTGAATGTTAACCAGCAACTGAGGAAGAAAAGGTCATTTGGTGAACAAAGAAAAGAAGAAAGACACAGAAGTTTTAGCTGAAGAAAAGCGACTATGAGCATAGTAGAATATCTTCTGTTACAATTTTTGTTTGCAAAAGCTAATGATTGAAACAGATGTAGCAGATTCCTTGTATGGTTTCCAAATGTGCTTCACCACATTTTTAATCCAAGATCATACTTGAACATAAACACAGATGCTGCAGAAACCTGGTCCAGACACAATGAGCAATTTCCAAAGCTATTCAACATAATGAAGTTTTCCATTGCTCATTGCATTTCCTAATGTCTGCAGCTGTAGTAATCTCTGTTCATCCAGTGAAATCCCATGTTTGCTTCAATTGTTTGTCTTGGAAAATATTCCTATTTCTTGGGCAATTCTATAGCTCAAGTTTCAATAATTTCTATGCGCATGCCCAGTTTAAAGAACTAGTCTTTCCATCATCTTAACAAGTAGCATAGTATAAATAAAGCAAACTGTTGAAACAAGCAAATAAGAACCTCTCCCCAAAATCAGTTTCAGTAGGAATATCTTCCATAATTTGCCAGTGTCTTATGAACTAAACTTGGTTTCCTCATAAAGTAGTACGCCTGCTCTTGTTTGAACTCAATTTTTCAGTATTTCCAGATAGAATGTTGAACAACATTGCAGCCGATGGACTCCCTTGTTAGCTTAACCATATTTCTTTGAGCATGCAGTTCATTTTCTATGCCCAGTTCAGCACTAGCTAATTGGCTTGTTACAGAGGAAAGTTTCTTAATCTATGGAGTTCCTTTCTGTTAAGTGAGTGATATTTGTCTCAGTGTCACGACTCACAAGTTCCTTCTAAGATGAATATAATTTTCTCCACAGTAAGGCCAAGGATAAAAGTAAATGCTACCATATATCTTGTGAGATAATGACAACCGAAGTGCAGTCCTCATTTAAAGAAATAAAAGAGAAAATTTAAGTAAACTGGATAACAAGATAAACTGGATAACAAGAGAGATACCTCTAGCTTTTTCCTGAACTTATCGTGCCCTTTCAGTAGGAAATGCACCGGGATATAGCAAGAGAGAAATATTATCCATCCTATTGTCAAGACAATGACTCTGAAATTGAATTGGAAACAAAGGATGAAAAAAGTGAGCTTTCAATGGAGTAGTGTAAAGCTATTGCAATAGATCCAAGCTAGGTGACTTAAGTTAGTTCGTGATTAGGCCTCCAATGAGGGTAAAAAAAAGGGAAGAGGCTAGACCTTATAGGAAAAAGAATTCCATATCTAACAACCACCCCCAAGCACCATAAAGGAAACAAATAAATGTTCCAGTTCCAGGGTTCTGGTGGATTTGACTTGAAGCATCGGGTGAAAGAATCCTGCAAAAGAATGAGAATGAAAAGAAAATGGATACATTAAACTTCCTCAAACTGAAAGGCCAAGCTTCAAAATAAAGTTTTTGACAAAATCCAAAGGAAATACAGGTCGAATTGTATTTTGGCAGTGCAAAAAATGGCACTTTTGCAGCACGGTGGTTAAATAATAAACCAATTGGTACGCATCATAAAATAAGCAAATTGGCAGTTTACAGTGCAAAAGTGAACATACGAGTTGAATGTCTAGTATATTGCTAATTCAGTCCTCCTTTATGTTCAAGACTACTGTTCTGAGATGAATACTCAAGACACATGTATAAAACTGGAATCTTTTTTCTGAGGTAACTTCAAATCCTTTCATTACCTAAAACCTATTTGTGATTATATCACTGGAAATATTATCTCAATGAAATTTATGATGAGAAAAATACCATAAAATAAACGAATGGGAGATCTGTGAATTATTAGGTTGAGATCCAAACTACATCTTTTTTCACACATACATGATGATATTGCTGACGTATGTAAAACTTTCTCAAACTGTAATGGGCAAGATCCAAAACCAAGTCTTTGAAAAAATCCCGAAGAAGTAGAGGTCAATTGTTGCGTCATTTGCTTTGTATCTTCCTATGCATAAACTATTTAGTAATTGCATAGTTTCCTATTCTTTTATGTGTGGTATTACTTGTTGCATCATTTGCTTTCTACCTTACTATTAGGTTGTAATCCTGCTTAAATAACATCCCTTTTTAGCCAAGAATCTACGGGAAAAACCTCTCTGCCCCACAAAAGGTACCTGTAAGCTCAATGTACATCTACCCTCCCTGGACCCCCTAGAGATAAACTGTTTCTTGCCCGGCGTGCATCCTAGCCTCTACCCAACAAAAGGTACATGTAAGCTCAGCATACATCCTGTCCTCCCTAGACCCCCTAGAGATAAATTGTTTCTCGCCCAGCGTAGATCCTACCCTCTCTCTGCCCCACAAAGGTACATGTAAGCCCAGTGTACATCCTGCCCCCCCTAGACCCCCTAGAGATAAATTGTTTCTTACCAGGTGGCC